>MDKI01161713.1:0-47331 GCA_005239505.1 Nicotiana paniculata
TAACGCACATAAAATGTAGGGCATATAACATGTTAAACCATGAATTCTAGCCTCGCATCATGTGACCACACATCCATCTCAACATCCTCATTTCTGCTACTTTCATCTTCTGGATATGTGAATTCTTGACTGGCCAACACTCAGCTCCATACAACATGGCTGGTCTAACCACCGCTTTATAGAACTTACCTTTGAGTTTCGGTGGCACATTCTTGTCACACAGGATTCCAGACGCTAACCTCCATTTCATCCACCCCAACCCAATACGGTGTGTAACATCCCCATCGATCTCCCCATCTCCCTGGATAATTGACCATAAGTACTTAAAAATTTCTGTCTTGAGGATGACCTGTGAGTCAAGACTGACTTCCACATCCGATTCCCTCATCACGTCGCTAAACTCACATTCCACATATTCCGTCTTAGTCCTACTCAACTTGAAACCTTTAGACTCCAGGGCCTATGTCCATATCTCCAATCTCCCATTCACGCCGCCTCGCGTCTCATTAATCAGAACTATATCCTCAGCAAACAACATACACCATGGCACCTCTCCTTGGATATGGTGTGTCAGTGCGTCCATTGCCAGAGAAAATAAGAACGGGCTGAGTGCAGATCCTTGGTGTAACCCCATAATAACCGGAAAAGGCTTTGAGTCACCTCCCACAGTCCTAACCCGAGTCATAGCTCCATAATACATGTCCTTTATCGCCCTAATGCAAGCCACTGGCACACCTTTCACCTCCGGACACCTCCAAAAGACGTCCCTAGGAACCTTTTCATACGCCTTCTCTAGGTCAATAAGCACCATATGCAAATCCCTCTTCCTATACCTGTATAGTTCCACCAACCACTTGATAAGGTGGATAAATTTCGTAGTAGAACGATCCAGCATGAACCCGAATTGGTTTTATGATATAGACACCGCCTCCTTATCCTCCCTTCCACCACCCTCACTCACAATTTCATGGTATGACTTAGTAACTTGATACCCCTATAGTTGTTACAATTCTGGATATCCCCTTTGTTCTTGTACACCGGAACCATTGTACTCCACCGCCAAGCATCAGGCATCCTTTTTGTCCTGAAGATAACATTAAACAACTCAGTCAGCCACTCCAAGCCTGCTCTACCCGCATATCTCCAAAACTCTACTGGAATCTCGTCTGGTCTGGTTGCTTTGCCCTGACTCATCTTACCCATTGCACCCACGACCTCCTCAACCTTAATGCGCCTACAATACCTAAAGTCTTGGTGACTCTCGGATTGCCCCAATTTCCCTAACACAATGTTTCCATCCCCCTCTTCATTCAGAAGTTTATGAAAGTACGACTGCCATCTTTGCCTAATCTGGGCCTCTTCCATCGATACTCGACCGTTCTCGTCTTTGATGCACCTCACTTGATCCAGGTCGCGAGACTTCTTCTCTCTCGCTTTGGCCAACCGAAATAACTTCTTGTATCCACCTTTTCTCCCAAGTTCCTCATAAAACCGACCAAAAGCAGCAGTCTTAGCCTCTGTGATCGCTAATTTCGCCTCCTTCCTAGACTCCTTATATCCTTCTCTGTTCGCTCTCCTCTGATCCTCATCGGTGCTCTCTACTAACTTAATTTAAGCCGCTTTCTTGGCTTCCACTTAACCTTGGACAACGTCATTCCACCACCAGCTGCCTCGGTGTCCGCCACAGTAACTGTTTGAAACTACCACTACCTCTCTTGATGCCTCCCTTATACAGTTTTCCGTCGCCGTCCACATAGAGCTAGCATCCCCACCACTCTTTCATGCACCCATATTAGTCAGGCGCCCCTACAACTCCTGCGCATTATCCTTTGACAAAGCTCCCCGCCTGCTCCTCGACTGACCCCCTATAAACCTCTTTTTCTTCTTGAGGAAGAAATTGTCTTTTGAAAATCGCCCCTAGGTATTCTATATTTTAAAAATGTGAAGAAATGGCTTAGGTCCCGATATAATTGAACTCACTGCCCATTGACTTTCACACCTGCAGTGCAGAGGTCGCACCTGCGGATCGACTTTTTCGGACCAGGTATCCGCTTCTGCAAAAAAGGCTGGGCCGACTAGGGCCGCATCTGCGGACTGGGTTCCGCCTCAGCGGTCCCACTCCTGTAGAGAAAATCCCCCATATGCTGAAACTGGCCTCCCATCCTTGGGTCGCAGGTGCGGGCACACAAGATATGGCGACCAGCAGCCGTGTTGAGTTTTGAACTCAACTTGCGCATCATCCAAATGGCACCCGAGCCCTCGGGGCTCAAAACAACGCATGCACACAAGTGTAAAAATATCATACGGACTTTCTCGTGCGGTTAACTCGCCTAAATAACACCTAGAACTATGAATTTAGCACCAAATCGCATGAAATTCTCAAGAACACTTTAAAGTTCCTATTTTCACAACCGGACGTCTGAATCACGTCAAATCAATTCCGTTCCTCACTAAATTTCGCAGACAAGTACTAAACATCTTAACGGTCCTGTACCGGGCTTTGGAACCAAAATACGGACCCGATACCTACAAGATCAAACATTAACCAATTTCTTAAAACCGTTAAAATTTCAGTCTTTCAATTTTTATCAAAAATTCATATCTCAAGCTAGGGACCTCGGAATTCGATTCCAAGCATATGCCCAGGTCCCCTATTTCATTACAGACCCACCCGGACATTCAAAATATGGGTCCGGGTCCGTTTACCTAAAATGTTGACCAAAGTCAACTAAAATTGAATTTTTAAGGCAAAAATTATTATTTTCATCATTTTCCACATAAAATCTTTCCGAAAATCACACCCGGACTGCGCACACAAATATATGAGGGTAAAAATGAGATTTTTAAGGCTAAAAGTGCAGAATTGAGTTCTAAAGCATAAGGTGACCTTTTGGGACATCACAATCTCCACATCTAAAATAACCGTTCAACTTCGAATGGACATAGAAAAGTACTTGAAATGGTGAATAGGTGAGGATATCTACTCCGCATGTCCGACTTGGACTCCCAAGTAGCTGCCTCAACAGGCTGACCTCTCCAATGCACACGAACTAAAGAATAACTCTTCAACCTCAACTGACGAATCTGCCAGTCTAGAATAGCCACCGACTCTTCCTCATAAGTCAAATCCTTGTCCAACTGGACAGAGATGAAATATAACACGTGGGACGGGTCACCATGATACTTCCGAAACATGGACACATGGAACACTGGATGAACTGTTGATAACCCCAGAGGCAACACAAGTCTATAATCCACCTCTCCCACTCTATCGAGAATCTCAAAAGGCTCGATATATCTAGGTCTCAATTTTCCCTTCTTTCCAAACCTCATGACACCCTTCATGGGTGACACCCAAAGAAACACCCTCTCCCCGACCATGAATGCCACATCATGAACTTCTACGGTCGGCATAACTCTTTTTCCTTGACACAGCTGTGCGAAGTCGATCCTGAATAATCTTGACCTTGTCCAAGGCCTCCTATACTAGATCAGATGCCAACAACCGAGCCTCTCCCGGCTCAAACCATCCAACTGGCGACCTGCACTATCTACTATATAATGCCTCATAGGGAGCCATCTGAATGCTCGACTGGTAGCTATTGTTGTAGGCGAACTCTACAAGGGGAAAGAACTGATCCCACGACCCTCCAAAGTCTATAACACAAGCGCAGAGCATATCCTCCAAGATCTGAATGGAACACTCGGACTGCCCATCCGTCTGAGGATGAAATGTTGTGCTAAGCTCAACCCGCGTACCTAACTCATGTTGTATTGCCTTCCAAAAATTCGAGTTAAACTACATACCTCGATTAGAAGTCATAGACACGGGCACACCGTGAAGACGGACGATCTCTCTAATGTAAATATCTGCCAACCGCTCCGAAGAATAGGTAACTGCCACATGAATGAAGTGTGTTGACTTAGTCAGCCTATCCTAACCACAATGACTCAAACGACGTCAAACTTCCTCTGAGTCCGTGGGAGTCCAACAACAAAGTCCATAATGATACGCTCCCACTTCCACTCAGGAATCTCCATCTGCTGAAGCAAACAACCGGGTCTCTGGTGCTCATACTTCACCTGCTGACAATTCAGGCACCGAGCTACATAAGCAATTATATCCTTCTTCATCCTCCTCCACCAATAATGTTGTCGCAAGTCCTCGTACAACTTGGTGGCGCTCAGGTGGATAGAATACCGAAAACTGTGGGCCTCCTCAAGGATCAACTCACGAAGCCCATCCACATTAGGCGCACACACACGAACTTGCAGCCTCAGAACTCCATCATCTCCAACCGCAACTTGCTTGGAACCATTGTGACGCACTGTGTCCCTAAAGACCATTAAATGAGGGTCATCATATTGTCGGTCTATGATACGCTCAAATAAGGAGGACCGACTGGAATGTACGCAAGGCTGCCTATACTCCCTACCTTCCTACTCAATGCGTCGGCCACCACATTGGCCTTCCCCAAATGATACAAGATGGTGATATCATAGTCTTTCAATAGCTCCAACCACCTCCTTTTATTCAAATTGAGATCCTTTTGTTTGAACAAATACTAAAGGCTGCGATGATCCGTGAAAACCTCATACGACACGCCATAAAGATAGTGCCTCCAAATCTTCAGCTCATGAACAATGGCTGCCAACTCTAAATCATGGACATGGTAATTCTTCTCATGAACCTTCAACTGCTGAGACGCATATGCAATCACCTTGCCCTCCTGCATCAATACTGCTCTGAGTCCAACACTGGAGGCATCACAATATATCGTGTAAGATCCTGAACCTGATGGTAACACCAACACTGACGTTGTAGTCAAAGCTGTCTTGAGCTTCTGAAATATCGCCTCACACTCGTCTGACCATCTGAACGGGGCACCCTTCTGAGTCAACCTGGTCAACAGGGTTGCTATAGATGAAAACCCCTCCACAAACCGGCGGTAATAACCTGCTAAACCCAAGAAGATCCTAATCTCCGTGGTTGAAGTGGGTCTAGGCCAATTCTTGACTGCCTCAATCTTCTTAGGATATACCTGAATTCCCTCTTCTGATACAACGTGGCCCAAGAAAGCGACTGAATCTAACCAAAACTCACACTTCAAAAATTTGGCATACAACTGACTGTCTCTCAAAGTCTGTAGAACTATCCTAAGGTGTTGCTCATGTTTTTCCCGACTGGGGGAGTATATCAAGATGTCATCAATGAACACAATCACAAAGGAACCCAAATAAGGCTTGAACACTCGGTTCATCAAGTCCATAAATGTTGTTGGGGCATTGGTCAACCCAAAGGACATCACCAGAAACTCATAGTGCCCATACTGCGTCCGAAAAGCCGTCTTAGGGACATCGGATGCCCTAATTCTCAACTGATGGTAGCCAGATCTCAAATAAATCTTCGAAAACACCTTGGCACCCTGAAGCTGATGAAATAAATCATCAATCCTCGGCAACAGATACTTGTTCTTGATGGTGACTTTGTTCAACTGCCGATAATCTATACACATCCTCATTGACCCATCCTTTTTCTTCACAAACAGAACCAGTGCACCCCAGGGCGAGACACTAGGTCTAATGAAGCCCTTATCGAGCAAATCCTGCAACTGTTCCTTCAATTATTTCAACTCTAGCGGGGCCATCTGGTATGGCGGAATTGAAATGGGTTGAGTGCCTAGAGCCAAATCAATACAAAAGTCAATATCCATATCGGTTGGCATCCCCGACAGGTTTGCAGGAAATATCTCTAGAAACTCACAAACAACGGGAATAGAATCCATAGAGGGAACCTCAACAATAGAATCACGAACATAAGCCAAATAGGCCAAACACCCCTTCTCGAACATAGGTCGAGCCTTCATATAAGAAATAACCCTACTAGTAGAATGGTCAGGAGTCCCTCTCTACTCTAATCGAGGCAACCCCCGCAAGGCTAAGGTCACTGTCCTGGCATGACAGTCCAAAATAGCGTGATAAGGTGACAGCCAATCCATACCCAATATAACATCCAAATCCACCATATCTAAGAGCAGTTGGTCTACACTGGTCTCAAGACTCCCAATAGTGACCATACACGAACAATATACGCGATCCACATCAATAGCATCCCCTACAGGTGTTGACACATATACGGGGGCACTCGAAGAATCACGAGGCACAACCAAATATGAAGAAAAATAAGAGGACACATAGGAGTAAGTAGACCCCAGATCAAATAGAACCGAAGTATCTCTACTGCAAACTGAAACAGTACCTGTAATAACAGCATCAGACGACTCAGCTTCAGGTCTGGCTGGAAAAGCATAACATCGAGGTTGGACACCACCACTCTGAATCATATCTCTGGGACGAGCCCTAGCTTGTAGGACTCCACCTCTACAATCTGGCCCCTACCTCTAACTACTTGACCCCTACCTCTAGCTAGCTGAGCAGGCGGTGCAGCTACTGGTGCCGGAACCATGGCACGAGAACTATGGTGTTGTGAACTGCTCGACGCACGAGGACAAAATCTAGCAATGTGCCTTGGATCACCACAAATATAACAGGACCCTGGCTGATGTGACCGCTGGCCGGGAAACTGACCCTGTCAACCTAAATAACCACCCTGAAAACTCTAAAGAGGAGGTGCACTTATAGGAGCTGGTGGTTCATTGTAGGCTAGCTGATCAGAATAAGGCATATAAGGGCTACGACCACCTGGGTGTCGTGGGATGCCTGGAGTGCTGAATGAAATGGCCTGGGAGGATGGCCTCTACCATAAGTACCCCCGCCTCCATGAGGCACCGCTGAACCCACCGGAATGACGAGGTCTCTTGTCCAGCCCCTGACCTCCCTGTCCAAGAACCATCTCAACTCGTCTGGCGACATTAGCCGCATCCTAAAAAGAAATCTCACTCCTAGTCTCCTTAGCCATCTGCAATCTAATAGGCTGAGCAAGACCCTCAATAAACCTCCTCACCTTCTGTCTCTCTCTCTCACTCACTCACTCTCACTCTCTCTCTCTCTCTCTCTCTCTCTCTCTGTGGGAAGCAAAATAATAGCATGACAGGCCAAATCCACAAAACGGGTCTCATACTGAGTAACAGTCATGCTGCCCTGCTGGAGACGCTCGAACTGACGACGACGCTCTCATCTCAAGGTGATAGGTAGAAACTTCTCTAAGAAGAGATGCGAGAACTGGTCCCAAGTAAGAGCAAGCGACCCAGCTGGTCTGGTCAATAAATAATCCCTCCACCATTTCTTGGAGGAACCAGTCATCTGAAAAGCAGCAAAGTCGACCCATTCATCTCCAATATACCCATGTTCCGAAGAACCTCATGACATCTATCAAGATACTCTTGGGATCCTCTGAAGTAGCACCACCGAAATGAGCTGGAAAGAGCTTGGTAAACCTATCCATCTCCATAAGGCCTCAGAGGACATAGTTGACCCATCATCGGGCTGTGCTAGAGCAACCGACTGGACTACTCCGACTGGATAAGCTGCTGGAGTCTGAAACTGGGAGCCATCTGCTCCGGAGTGTGAGTAGCAGGAGTCTGGGCTCATCTTCCAGCCTGAGATACGGCGAGTGCCATGCGAAATGCACCAGTCTGGGCCAGACTCTCCATAAGTCCCACCAATCGGACCAAGGCATCTTGAAGCATAGGGGCGGCAATAAACCCCTGCGGAACCTGAGCTGGTCCGGCAGGAATAGTCTGAGCTCGAACCTCCTCATCGAACTCTACCTGAGACTCCATGGATGAACTGTTGCTCGGCCCTGGGCTGAGCCCTGCCCCTGCCTCGACCTCTGACCCTCATAGGAGCTGCTGCTCAGCTGAAGAAGCGGTACGTGTTCTCACCATCTGCGAGAGAATAAGAATAGAGGAGTTCAATCAGTATTGAGATAACAAAATCGCACGACAAAGTTGAATAAAAGTGAAATTGGTTCCTAAACTTCATAGCCTCTGGGAGATAAGTACAGACGTCTCCGTACCGATCCCCAGACTCTACTAAGCTTGTCCGTGAATTCTGAGACCTAGGCAACCTAGTGCTATGATACCAACTTGTCACGACCCGGAATTACCACCATCGGGACCATGATGGCACCTAACAATCACTTGTAAGGCAAGGCAACATTTGAGGCTCAGTAAGCAACAAAACCTTAAAACCCATAACGATCAATAACAATTAACACATAACAAATTAATAAGAAAGCAGAAATTCTTAACAAAATCGAATATCCATACACAACTACCCATGATCTAGAGTCACAACTCACGGACTTCTATGATTTATCTACAAATATTTCGCTGAAGGAAAAGTACAACCGTTTATGAGTCAAAGAAACAGTAAACTGAGGTAGGTAGAAGGGGACTCCAAGGTCTGCGGACGTCAGTAGATCTACCTTGGGTCTCCTGTGTAGGGAAGTCAGCAACAAATCTCAGAATTAGCTCGGACCGACACCTGAATCTACACAGGAAAAGCAGAGTGCAGTATCAGTACAACCGACCACATGCACTGGTAAGTGTCGAGCCTAACCTCGGCGAAGTAGTGACGAGGCTAGGATAAGACACCCACAAACAACCTGTGCAGTATAATCATACATATAGCAATGACTGTAATAAAAGAAATAAGACAGGAAATATTGGGAAGGGAACATGATGAGGGGTTCACAATGTAAGAAATCAGAAGCAGTGATGAAACCAGATCAATCAAAATTCCTTAAACAGATAAAACAAGTAAAAACGGTAAGGAAACTGCACGACATCACCCTTCGTGTTTTTACTCTCAACCTCACTATATGAAACAACAGAACGACACGGCATCACCCTTCGTGTATTAACTCTCTCATAATATAACACGGCATCACCCTTCGTGCATTATTACTCACGAAGCATGGCACGACATCCGCCTTCGTGCATTAACTCTTTCATAATATAACACGGCATCACCCATCATGCATTATTACTCACGAAGAATGGCACGGCATCATCCTTCGTGCATTAACACTCACTCACAACGATGGCACAGCATCACCCTTCATGATTTAAACTCTTCCTCACCAAAAAAAGGAACAACAATAATGGAGAGGTAGACATATCAAAATCAGTCTTACTTCAACATTTAAATGCCACAATACCAACCTTAACTTCGAGCCAATACTCAGCAAATACCAAATTTCAGTAAAACATGTTAAAAGTTTCTCAACATAACAAATGGCTAAGCTAAGCATGAACAATACGATTAAAGACTACAACAGTTACAAGAATAAGACTCACTCGCATGCTATGACTCGACAACAACACATAGGTGCTCGTCACCTCACCTATACATTGTACTCAACAACCAAACACGTAGCAAATAGTCAAACAATACCTAATCCCACACGCCAAAGTTAGAAACGACACTTACCTCGCTCCAAAGGCCAAATTAAAAGCCCAACCACCACTTTTCCTCTAGATTTCACCTCCAAACCACTCGTATCTAGTCATAATTAACTTAATAACATTAATTATTTCTAAAGAAATTGATTTCAATACATAACTATAGGTTTCCCAAACTTTCCCCCAAAAAATAAAAAATCGACCCCAAGCCCGCTTGGTCAAAACTCGAGGTTCGGACCAAAAGCCATCCACCCCCGAGCCCGAATATGTAATTAGTTTTGGAATCCGACCCAAATCTAGGTCTAATTCCCCAATTTGCAAAAATCCCCTAATTCTCCCAAAATCCTCAATCCCTACCATGAACACCCTTGATGTTAGATGGAAATTTCATGAAATACAATGGGTAATTGAAGGAAAATGGCTTGGAATCACTTACCAACACTTTGAGGAAGAAATTATCTTTTGAAAATCGCCCCTAAGTCCTCGATCTTTTAAAAATGTGAAGAAATGGCTTGAGTCCCAATATAATTGAACTCGCTGCCCAGCGACTTTCACACCTGCAGTGCAGAGATTGCACCTGCGGATCCGCTTCTGCAGACCAGTATCCGGTTCTGCGAAAAAGGCTGGGCCGATTGGGGCCGCATCTGCGGACTAGGTGCCGCTTCTACGGTCCCGCTCCTGCAGAAACTGGCCTCCCATCCTTGGGTCGCACCAGGGGAGCTTGGCTCGCAGCAGTAACTAAAGGCTCGTAGGTGCGGGCACACCAGATCTGGTGCACCAGCAGCCCTGTTGAGTTTTGAACTCAACTTGCGCATCGTCCGAATGACATCCAAGCCCTCAGGGCTCCTAACCAAGCATGCACACAAGTGTAAAAACATCATACGGACTTGCTCGTGCGATCAAATCGCCAAAATAACACCTAGAACTACGAATTTAGCACCAAATCACATGAAATTCTTAAGAACACTTTAAAATTCCTATTTTCACAACCGGACGTCTGAAACACGTCAAATCAATTTTGTTCCTCACTAAATTTCACAGACAAGTACTAAATATCATAACGGGCCTGTACCGGGTTCCGAAACTAAAATACGGATCCGGTACCAACATGATCAAACATTAACCAATTTCTTAAAACCATTAAAGTTTCAGTCTTTCAATTTTTGTCAAAAATTCATATCTCGAGTTAGGGACCTCGGAACTCGATTTCGAGCATACGCCCAGGTCCCATATCTCATTACTGACCCACCGAGACCTTCAAAATACGGGTCCGGGTCTGTTTACCCAAAACATTGACCGAAGTCAACTAAAATCAACTTTTTAAGGCAAAAATTATTATTTTTATCATTTTCCACATAAAAGCTTTCCGGAAATCATGCCTGGACTGTACACGCAAATCGAAAAGGGTAAAAATGAGATTTTTAAGGCTAAAAGAGCGAAATCGAATTCTAAAGCATAAGATAACTTTTGGGTCATCACACTTTATGAATCAATCATGTGAAAATTCTTTTTAATAATAGATGGTGATGAGCCTCAAACTCATAATATGTGTATGCTCTGATATCATGTTGAATCGTCTGATCCTCTCCTCTTTAATCTGTTAGAGATCGAGTGCACACTTTTTGATTATTTGATTGTATCGTCAACTTTCAACACAAGAAAAATAACGAGAAAGTGACTTGAATTAAAGCCAAAAAAATAGGTGACTTTGACAATGAGAAAATCAAAAAAGAAAAAAAAATGAAAAAGGTCAAGTGGAATTTTGGCCCCTAGGAGTATAACTAGTTAATCTGAATTCTATATCCATAGTCTTGAAAAGGCACTGCGGTTAAGTGATTATATAAGCACAAAATGGACAAGATCAAGGTATTGTTTTTCCTTGAGTAAGAGCAAGGTATAATTATCTAAACATTGTTGCACACTTTGTCTTCCTTGTCGGTCCCAAAACTTGGCGTACCGCAGATGACTTTGTTTTCGTTTTGTTAATCAAAATTAATTCCATCAATATTAGTTATTTATACGTAAAAGCCGGATAACCTATTGTTCAACTTTTTCTTAAACTATTAGATTTCGATGAGATTTTTTAAATATTTTTCTTATACGTAGGCAACAGGGGAGAAATTATAAGGTGGAAAATCAAATCCTCATAATTAAAGTGATATCCAACCGAACTATTAAGATTCTCCGATGAATTTATCTATATTTTGTTTCTTTTGTGTTTGAAGAATGCATTTTAGTGACGGAACCACATATATTCAATGGGTGTCAACCTATATCCTTTTATTCGAAAAATACACTGTGTAGCTATGTAACATTTTTGAATATGTATATATATTATATAATATATATTGATACTTTTTTGCTTTTTCATAATTTTACTTCTTTATATTTTAATTTATAATAAAAAATTCTGACTCTACCACTGAAGCATTTGGTGTAGTGAGACGACAAAAGTATTCTAGGAAACTCTTCGAAGGAGAAATGGATGAGATCTTTTAAATTCTTGAAGGTGGCGGTTGACAAGTATTTCATGGGTTAGAGAATAATGTCATTGTTTATATGAAAAAGTAAAAGGGAATATTTGATACTATTATTTTTCGCAATTATGCAATCACAAGTATGTTCTCTAGTTTTCGTTTAACGTTTGCAAATGCTGATACATCTGCACTTCTATGTGTCGCATCCGTGTTTATTTTCCAGCCGTACCAAACTGAGTCTTTGAAGTTCTAATTAAGGAGGCATAATTTGAAGTTTACTAAGGTTTGTTCAAAAATACATGACTAATTAATCTTCTATTTTTTTGACAGAGCTACGCGTGTCACTTTGAATAAGAGACAAACAGATAAAACAATTTTTGTTTGATGGTTAAACTCGATATATAAAGGAGCTTATGATATGGAATAATTGACGGAGTAATCTAATAAAGTATGTTACACTTTTTTTTTTTGCTAATAAGTATTACAAACAATATTCTTGATTATCTAAAACAACTCACTTTACAATGAATCTTGGACATATTCTTTAAAAAATCTGAATAGACTCTCAACGCGCTTTACTCTATGTAAGTTCTAACTAGAACATATACAAAGTTTAATCTTGGCACAAAACCATTGAATATAAAAAGCAACCAAAACCTACTTTTCGACACACGCAAAAAAATAACATTTAATTATATGCTACCGAAACAGTAATCATTAAAGATCATAGAGTAGTAACTAAAATGAGTGGGGAGGAAAAAGAAAATCAATACTACAGAAATAAAAATACGAAGATTCAACAATGCAGCAATGCAAAAATATTGGGGCTTTCAACGTTCTTAATATTGATAGATTTTTTGATAAGAAAAGAATTTTATTTAGCAAGTAATTGTTATAAAGCAACAAAAAGCAGCACACTGGATAGATGAAAAAGAAGAGTACGATAAATCTTACAAAGTATTGATGCTAGTGAGTGATAACCTAATGGTGATGGCAGTGAGTGATTGCTAATTACTTCCTTGCATCATGGTTTAGTTTGTGGTTGCTAGCTATATCCCCTTCTTTTCCTTAGCAAGTAAATTTTATATAGCAACAAAAAGCAGCACATCATGGATAGATGAAAAAAAAAGAGTACGATATATCACACAGAGTATTGGTGATGCCAGTAGGTGTCTCAATTAGGCTGCCGTGATAAGCAATCTCGTGGGAATACACAATCAAGTATATCATACCACTACAAGAAAATACTTACTTTGTATAATGACCCGGTCGGTCATTTTGAGAGTTAGCACCCCGATCCCCTAATAACTGTTTCTCCCATGTCTATTTGTATTATTGGAACTTGTCAGAGCGTTGTGTGGTGAAATTCTGAGTGATTTTGGACACATAGTCCTTTAATGTGAATTCTAGCTTTAGAAATCGGACGCCCCTAACTCTATGCGGACTGGAAGGTTCGTGATTTGGCATTTATGGCTGGTGATCGGGTTTTGCTTCGGGTATCGCCTATGAAGGGTGTCATGAGGTTGGGGAAGAAGGGTAAGCTGAGTCCGAGATTTATTGGCCCTTTTGAGGTGTTGGGACGCGTTGAGGAGGTTGCTTATGAGCTAGCCCTGCCTCCCAACCTAGCAGGAGTTCATCCGGTATTCCACGTCTCCATGCTCCGGAACTATTACAGTGACCCGACTCATGTTTTGGATTTCAGTTCAGTCCAGTTGGACAAGGATTTATCATACGTTGAGGAGCCAGTTGCGATATTGGATAGACAAGTCAGAAAGCTCAGGTCAAAGGATATTGCGTCATTAAAAGTTCAGTGGAGGGGTCATCCGGTCGAGGAGGCGACTTGGAGACTGAGCATGATATGCGCAGTCAGTACCCTCGTCTTTTCACAGCTTCAGGTATGTCTCTATACTCGTTCGAGGACGAACGATTTTCTTAAGAGGGGGAGAATGTAACGACCCGGTCGGTCATTTTGAGAGTTAGCGCCCCGATCCCCTAATAATTGTTTCTCCCATGTCTATTTGTGTTATTGGAACTTGTCGGAGCATTATGTGGTGAAATTCAGAGTGATTTTGGACACATAGTCCTTTAATGTGAATTCTAGCTTTAGTAATCGGACCGTAGCTAGAACTATGTGAAGACAAATCCGGAATGGAATTTCGTTGAGTCCGTTAGCTCCGTTGGGTGATTTCGGGGTTAGGAGCGAGTTCGGAATGTGTTTTCGAGGTCGGTTGTTGATTTAGGCTTGAATTGGTGAAAGTTAGAACTTCGGCGATTTCGGCCGATAGGTAAAATTTTGATATCGGACTCGGAATGAAATTTTGAAAGCGACATCAGGTCTGTAATACTATTTGTGACCTGTGTGCAAAAATTTAGGTCACTCGGACGAGTTTAAACGTGATTCGGTCATCACAGGTATTGTCCCTGTTTGTCATAGGGATGCATCCGTGTTATTTGATCCAGATTCTACGTACTCATATGTATCTTCGTACTTTGCTTCACATTTGGGGATATCTCGAGATTCTTTGAGTTCCCCCATATATATTTCTATTCCTGTGTGAGATTCTTTTGTTGTGGACCGTGTATAACGGTCGTGCTTGATTGTTATTAGTGGTTTTGAGACCAGGGCTGACTTACTATTACTCAGCATGGTAGATTTCGATGTTATATTGGGTATGGACTGTTTGTCTCCCTACTATGCTATTCTTGATTGTCACACCAAGACCGTGACGCTGGCTATGCCAGGACTACCGAGGTTAGAGTTGAGAGGCTCCTTAGAGTATACTCCCCGTCGAGTCATTTCTTTTCTTCAGGCTCAGCGAATGGTTGAAAAGAGGTGTGATGCGTATCTGGCTTATGTGAGAGATGTTAGTGTTGAGACCCCTACAGTTGATTCAGTCCCCGTTGTTAGGGATTATCCTGATGTTTTTCCAGCTGATCTTCCGGTTATGCCGCCCGACAGAGATATTGATTTCGGCATTGACTTGTTGCTAGACACTCAGCCCATTTCTATCCCTCCTTATCGCATGACTCCTCCTGAGTTGAAGGAGTTGAAGGAGCAGTTGTAGGAGTTTCTTGACAAAGGTTTCATCAGGCCAAGTGTATCAGCTTGGGGTGCTCCGGTGTTATCCGTGAAGAAAAAGGATGGTTCGATGCGTATGTGTATTGACTACCGGTAGCTGAATAGGGTGACAGTGAAGAACAGGTACCCATTGCCCCGCATTGATGATTTATTTGACCAGTTACAGGGTGCTAGGGTGTTCTCCAAGATTGATCTGTGTTCGGGTTATCATCAGTTGAAGATTCGGGAGCCGGATATCCTGAAGACTGTCTTCAGGACCAGATATGGCCACTATGAGTTCCTTGTTATGTCATTTGGGCTGACCAATGCCCTAGCAGCCTTTATGCACCTGATGCACAACGTATTTCGACCTTATCTTGATACTTTCGTCATCGTGTTCATTGATGCCATTCTGGTATATTCTCGGTCCCAAGAGGACCATGAGCAGCACTTGAGGACCGTGCTTCAGACATTGAGGGAGAAGAAGTTGTATGCCAAATTTTCTAAGCGTGAATTTTGGCTTGATTCTGTGGAATTCCTAGGCCATGTGGTGTCTTCGGAGGGGATCAAGGTAGATCCGAATAAGGTGGAGGCGGTGCAGAGTTGGCCCAGACCGTCTTCAGCTACTGAGATCCGGGAGCTTTCCCCCTATACTTCATTGCATATTTAAATTGGGACTACGGACTGAGATCTGGGAGCTTTCCCCTCTGTACTGCATAGCATATTTAAATTGGGACTACGGACTGAGATCCGGGAGCTTTCCCTTTGTACTGCATTGCATGTTTACTATTGGAATATATGTTGGGCTGAGCCGAGGACTCTTTTTCTGTTAGTCGTTCTTTCAGTTCCATTAATTCTGTTTATCAATGCTTATCTATATTTCATTGTTTGTCTTGTTTTAAAACTCAGTAGGGCCTCAATCTGACCTCGTCACTACTTGACTGGGGTTAGGCCTGGGACTTACTGTTTACCTAATGCGGAGTACTCACGCCCTTCCTGTGCAATGTTTTCCCCATGTGCAGATCCAGGTACCAGTGCACCGTACAGTGGCTAGGCGTATCTCAACAGCTGTTTAGAAGACCGCGCGGTAATTCTGCCGCTTCCGCAGGATCACACGAGTCTCCTTCCTACTCCAGTATAGTTATGGAATATACATATAGATACATTTTTCCTTACTCCTTTGTGTAGAGCTACAGTAGTTCAGAGTTTGTGACTTTGTGATGTTCTGGGTCTTAGGAAAGTAAAAGCTGTAAATGTCGAGCGGCTAAATTTTATAGTATTGCTTCTTCTTTACTGTTTCTATTATTGCTTTGTCTTATTTTTTGTAAATTTTAGGCTTACCTACTCGTAGAGACTAGGTGTGTTCACGAGACCGTTCGGAGGGTAACTCGAGTCGTGACACTTTGTGGGGGGTTTGGGGTCAAATTGTGGCAGTTTTTGACCCCCACGAAAAGAATTCTGGCGGTTTCTAGAAGTGCCACAGTTACCTTTGCCACGAGCATTTTGCGGCGGGTTTTTAAAACCTTCACGAAAATCACCACAAAATGAATTTTTGATTTGTGGGGTTTCTCAAAAATAATTAGTGCTAGTTTAAAACCCTGCAATATAATTTCGGTGTGTCCAAACAAAAATACTGCAAGGGTTTATAAACCTCCTCAATATGATCATAATGGTTCAAAAAAGATATTGTGGGAGTTTAAAAACCCCCCAAAATATGATTTAAATTTTTTTTAAAAAAATATTGTGAGGTCAATATAATATTAGTTTTTTTTAAAAATAGTGGCAGTTTATTTCTGCCACAATATTTTGCTAAAATCTCTTTTTCTAATATAACTTTTTTTATTTGTAGGATTAAAGAAATAATTTTATCAAATAACTTACGACATAAATCAAATTTCATAAAAAATAACCATAGTGACAAACGTTACAAATTCAAATCCTCATGGAACGAAATAAATTTTTTATCATGAGCAATGACATACGAAATGGTCACCAACCAGCTAGGATAGTAAAATATATTCATTAAAATATTGAGCTTTACTAATTTCATTCGATATAAAATGGAGTACTTTTTTCTAACTAAGTCTCCACAAACTCTGCCAAAATAACACTGTCATGCAAGAGCTAAACCTTCTATGGGGAAACAACTAATTCTTGGGTAAGGATACAAATATAAATTGATAGGTTGTTGTGAAAACCTGAACTTGATTGAGAGCAGTGAGTTCTCATTGTTCTTGTAATAATCAGCAATGAAATTCACCCTCTTGTGACCATACTCTCGTTTTTGCTTTGCATCCATGGGCTTCAATTCACCCTCCCTACCCCTACCAAACAAGAAAAACCAAATAATATTTTCACGACCCAATTTACCCTCCGAAAGGTATCGTGACGGCACCTAGTATCTATGACTAGGTAGGCTTAAAATTTGCAGAAATGACAGAATCAATAAAACAAAGACAGAAAAGATATCAAGTAGATGTAACATAGTTGCTCAGCATATACATTTACACTTTCCAAAACCCGGAATGTCACCATAGTCACAAGCTCTTTACTAAATGTAGCTCTATACAATGAAACAACGGAAAAATATACAAGTCTTTTATGCCTATAATAGAGTAGAAGGGGACTCGTGGGATTCTGCGGACGCGGCAGAACTACCTCGCGGTCTCTTGGATGCTGGTAGACGACTCCTAACCACGAAACTGGGTGCTGGTACCTGGATCTGCACATGGGGAAAACATGCACAGAAAAGGGCGTGAGTACTCCACATTCGGTACTTCGTAAGTGCCAAGCCTAACCCCAGTCAAGTAGTGACGAGGTTAGGTTGAGGCCCTACTGAGTTTGTAAGAACAAGTTAATATAAAATTTTAAAATAGTGAAATACAGATAAGCAATGATAGCAGAATAAACGAAGACGGAAAGGTTTAATAACAGAAAGAGATCTTAGCACAACATATATCTCAACAGTAAATGTGCAATGTCGTACATGGGGAAAGCTCCCGGATCTCGGTCCGTAGTCCCAATTTAAATATTCTATGCAGTACAGGGGAAAAGCTCTCAGATCTCTGTTCGTAGTCCCAATCTAAATATGCATTTCGGTACAGGGGGAAAGCTCCGGGATCTCGGTCCGTAGTCCCAATTTAGATATGAAATGCAGTACAGGGGGAAATCTCTCGGATCTCTGTCCGTAATCCCAATTTAAATATGAAAAAAAGAAGTATGTCAATTATTGCTTAAGTAAACAATCCAGGAAAAACAACAGGTAAGGATAGAGTAAAACAACCTAAGCATGATGTGACTAGTAGAAAATAAGAGGAATTCAAGTCAGAACAGGTAGGCATGCTTACACTTAGGCTATCTACTCAATTAAGATAGGAAACAGTAATATATGAATGAAAATGAGCGTTTTCATGGGAGAAAAATAGGTTTTTAGCAACAATGACCCGTGTACGCACTCGTCACCTCGCGTACACAGCGTCCACATAACAAAATCAGTATAAAAAATTCTAAGGGAAGATCCCCAACACAGAATTAGGCAAGCCACTTACCTGGACTGCGCTAATCAACTCAATACAAAGCTCTTGCCACGAGTATCTAACTCTGGGTGGCCCAAATCTATTCAAATCAATTGCATGGTGTAAATATCACTTCAAGGGAATAAAATAGCTAATTATTTATAAGCTAATACGCGAATTTAGGAAATTCGCCCAAAAAGTCCCCCGGGCCCACATCTCGCAATCGGGTAAAATTTATACTTTGCGGACACCCATTCACTCACGAGTCTAACCATATAAGAATCTCTCAAATTGGAGGTCAAATACCCAATCAAAACTCAATAATTCAGTCTATGAAGTTCATCCCATTTTCCCCATAATTTTCGAAATTAAAGGTCTGATTTAAGATTGGAATCATGGAAATTGATCTATAATGGATAGAAATCACTTACCCAAGTTACCCTGGTGAAAAAGTCTTCAAGAATCGCCCTTCTTGAGTCGCGATCGCGGAGAGTAATGAAACACGCGCCTGAAATTCCTTCATCGTGTTCGCGATAAAAGGTCTGCGATCGCGGACCTTCTGACCCTACAACAATACGATCGCGGTGGAGGCCACACGACCGCATAGAGCAAACATAATCTCTGACCACCTCAACCTAACGCTACACGGTTGCAGACTTATTCACGCGATCGCAGAGAACACTCAACTGCTGCTGTAAAACCAGCAAAACCATTAAAGGCTTATGCCAAAAACATGCCTGTTTGGGCACCCGAAAGACACCCGAGGCCCCTGGGACCTCAACCAAACCTAATACCTCCTTCAAACATGGTCGAGCCTTAAAAACACATCTCATAACATCAAAATCATCAATTTGCATAGATTCAAGCCTAAGAACTTAGGAAATTTCTAGAATTCACATTCGACGCTGAAACACGTCTAAACTCATCCGAATGACCTCAAATTTTGCACACATGTCATAAACGACATTACGGACCTGCTGTCGCTTTCGAAAGTCCGTTCCGAGTCTGATATCCAAATCTTACCTATCGGCCGCAATCGCCGAAATTCTAACTTTCGCCAATTCAAGCCTAAATCCACAACCGACCTCGAAAACACATTCTGAGCACGCCCCTAAACCTGAAATCACCCAACAGAGCTAACAGAGTCGACAAATTTCATTCCGGATCCGTCTTCACACAGCTCTAGCTACGACCAGATTTCTAAATTTAATTCCACATTTATGGACTATGAGTCCAAAATCACCTCGGATTTCAACACTCAACGCTCCGACACGTTCCAACAACATAAATAGACATTGGAGAAGCGGTAAATAGGGGATCGGGTGGAAAATTCTTAAAACGACCGACCAGGTCGTTACATCCTCCCCCTCTTAAGAAAATCGTCCATCCTCGAACGACCATAGAAACATACCTGAAGCTGGGAAAAGATGAGGGTACTGACCCCGCATATCCTGCTCGGTCTCCCAAGTCACCTCCTCGACTGGCTGACCCCTCCACTGAACCTTTACTAACGCAATTCCTTTGACCTGAGCTTTCTAACCTGCCTGTCTAATATAGCCACAGGCTCCTCCACATATGATAGATCCTTGTCCAATTAGACTGAGTTGAAATACAAGACATGAGTCAGGTCACCGTGATACTTCCGGAGCATGGAGACGTGGAACACCAGATGCACCCCAGCTTGGCGGGAGGCTGGGCTAGCTCATAAGAAACCTCCCCAACACATCGCAACACCTCAAAAGGGCCAATAAATCTGAGACTCAACTTGCCTTTCTTCCCGAACCTCATGACGCCCTTCATAGGCGATACCCGAAGCAAAACCCGATCACCATCCATAAATGCCAAGTCACGAACCTTCCGATCCGCATAGCTCGTCTGCCTGGACGGAGCTGTGCGAAGTCTCTCCTGAATCACCTTCACCTTGTCCAGGCCATACTGAACCAATTCTGTACCCAACAATCGGACCTCGCCCGACTCAAATCATCCCACGGGAGACCTGCACCGCCTACCATACAAAGCCTCATACGGCGCTATCTGAATGCTGGACTGGTAGTTGTTGTTGTAAGAAAACTCTGAAAGAGTCAAGTATCGATCCCATGACCCTCCAAAATCCATCACACAGGAACGGAGCATATCCTTGAGTATCTGAATAGTGCGCTCGGACTGCCCGTCCGTCTCAGGGTGAATAGTTGTGCTCAATTGTACCCTGGTGCCTAACTCCTACTGAACAGCTCTCCAGAACCATGAAGTGAACTGTGTACCTCTGTCTAAAATGATAGATACTGGAATAACGTGGAGGCGAACAATCTCTCTGATATAAATCTCAGCCAACCTCTCCAATGAGTATGTAGTCAGTACTGGAAGGAAATGAGCTGATTTGGTCAGCCGATCCACAATCACCCAAATATGCTTCCTCAAAGTTCGAGGACGTCCAACCACAAAGTCCTGGTGATCCGCTCCCACTTCCACTCTGGAAGCTCAATCTGCTGAAGTAACCCTACCGGTCTCTGATGCTCACATTTGACTTGCTGACAGTTGAGACACTTGGCTACAAACTCTGCTATATCCTTCTTCATCCTTCGCCACCAATAGTGCTGTCTCGAATCCTGGTACATCTTCGCGGTACCCTGATGGATGGAATACCGCGAACTATGGGCCTTCTCAAGAATCAACTCCCGAAGCCCATCCACATTGGGAACACAGATACGGCCCTGCATCCTCATCACCACCCTCATCTCCTATAATCACATCTCTGGCATCACCCCGCTGGACTCTATCCTGAAGATCCAAAAGGTGGGGATCGTCATACTGGCGCTCTCTGATATGGTCATGAAGGGAATATTGAGAAACCACACAACCTAATACCCGGCAAGGCTCAGAAAGATCCAATCTCACGAACTGACTGGCTAAGGACTGAACATCTAAGGCTAGAGGCCTCTCAGCTGCACGAAGGTATGCCAAACTCTCCGCCGGGCGACTCAAGGCATCAGCCACCACATTGGCCTTGCCCGGGTGGTATAATATGGTGATGTCATAGTTCTTTAGCAACTCAAACCACCTGCGCTGGCGCAAATTTAGATCTTTCTTCCTGAATATATGCTGCAAACTCCGGCGATCCGTGAATATCTCACAGGGAACACCATATAAATAATGACGCCATATCTTCAGGGCGTGAACAATCACTGCTAACTCGAGATCATGAACATGGTAGTTTTTCTCATGGACCTTCAACTGCCTGGACGCGTAGGCAATCACCCTACCATCCTGCATCTCGAAGCATCACAATAAACTGTATATGATCCAGAACAAGTAGGCAAAACCAACACAGGAGCTGTAGTCAGGGCTGTCTTGAGCTTCTGAAATATCTCCTCACACTCCTCAGTCCATATAAAAGATGCACCCTTTTGGGTCAGTCTGGTCATAGGCGCTGAAATGGATGAAATCCCTCCACAAAACGGCGATAAGACCCAGCCAAATCGAGGAAACTGCGGATCTCAGTAGTTGAGGACGGTCTGGGCCAACTCTGAACCGCCTCCACCTTTTTTGGATCTACCTTGATCCTATCCGAAGACACCACGTGGCCAAGTAGTGCCACAGAATCAAATAATACCGATGCATCCCTATGAAAAATGGGAACAATACCTGTAATGACTGAATCTGAAGCAATGGCCTCAGACCGGGCTGGAAGAGAATAGTACCTGGACTGGCCTCTACCTCTAGGGAGACCTCGACCTCCCCGACCTCCACCTCGAGTTGCATGAGGTGGTGGGGTAGCAGCTGGGGCTAGAAGAATAGTTGGAGGACCTGGTGGAAGACGTGGAGCCTGATAAATCTAAGGGAGTGCACCCTGATAGGTCTGAGGTGGTGCGCCCCTCCTCGCTCTGGGGCAATCTCTGATCATATGATGAGGGTCTCCACACTCAAAGCAACCCCTCGGAGGACGTGGCGGCCGCTGCTGACTCTGAACTGTCCTCCTAGGCTGGCCAGTGATAGCACCTCGAGCAGGAGGCACCTGAGATACTAGGGGTGTGTAATAAGGCTCCTGAGGTCTAGGAGGAGCTGGAATACCGCTGGCTGCTGGGAGAGCTGAATGAACAGGGCGACTCACAAAACCCCTACCATAGCGGGCTGCTGGTGCACGAGCTCCTGAAAAATGACCAATCTCTCGAGACCTCTTGGCCTCTCTCTCCTCCCTGTCCCGGGTTAACATAGTCTCAATCCTCCGGGCAATACTCATGGCCTGCTGGTAAGTAATATCGGTCTCCAGCTCTCTGGCCATGTTGGTCCGAATACTGGGGTGGAATCCCTCAATAAAGCGCCGAACCCTCTCTTTGACAGTGACAACCAAAGTTGGTGCATGGCGATCCAAATCGCTGAAACGAAGTGCATACTCTGACACAGTCATGGCACCCTGGCGTAACTGCTCAAACTCCACACGCCAAGCATCCCTGAATCTCTGAGGGAAAAAATCAAGTAAGAATATCTCGGAAAACTGAGCCCAAGTAAGTGAAGTTGCCTCGTCCGAGCTACTAAGCTCAAAAGCACGCCACCACTGATAAGCTGCTCCCCTCAGCTGTAAAGCAGTGAAAGAAACCCCACCGGTCTCTACAATACCCATAGTGCGGAGAATGCGATGACACCCCTTAAGAAAACCCAGGGCGTCATCCGAAGCTAGTCCGCTGAACTTAGGTGGGTGGTACTTCTTGTACCTCTCAAGTCGGAGATGCTATGCCTCAAGAACAACTATCCTAGTCTCATGATGAGCTGGAGCTGCTGGGGGCATAGGAATATACTCTGGGACCTTCCCAATATGAACTCTCTGCTCAGGAGTACAGGCCGCGGGAATCTGTGTCCCTCCTCCGGCCTGGGATGTAGCTGGAGCTATCGACAGTAGACCTACCTGAGACAGAGTACTGAAGGCACTCAAGAATTGGGCCAATGTCTTCTGGAGGTCTGGAGTAACAGTAGGGACCTCCTGTTCCCCTCCAACTATAGTTGTTGGGGGCTCCTCTGCCTCTACTCTAGCCGGTTCTCGGGTTTCACCACGTGCTCGTCCCCTGCCCCGGCCCCTGCCTCTGGTGGCTCTGACTGGGGGCTCGGGTGCCTGGTCAGCAGTACATCCGGTTAGGGTACGAACCATCTGCAAGCAAGAATAGAATAGAGTTTAAGAATTTGATGACAGTAACTAGCACGATAAGGAATTCCAAAGGATTTGATTAATCTTAACAGTTACATAGCCTCTCGAAGATAGATACGGACGTCTCCGCACCGATCCGCGGGACTCTAATAAATCGGCTTGTGACTTGTGACTCCTATGAACCTCGACGCTCTGATACCAAATTGTCACGACCCAATTTACCCTCCAAAAGGTATCGTGACGGAACCTAGTCTCTATGACTAGGTAAGCCTAAAATTTGTAGAAATGACAAAATCAATAAAATAAACACAAAAAAGATATAAAGTAGATGTAATGTAGTTGCTCAGCATATACATTTATACTTCCCAAAACCCGGAATGTCACCATAGTCACAAGCTCTTTACTAAATGTAGCTCTATAAAATGAAACAGTGGAAAAATATACAAGTCTTTTATGCCTATAATAGATTAGAAGGGGACTCGTGGGATTCTGCGGACGCGGCAGAACTACCTCGCGGTCTCTTGGATGCTGGTAGACGACTCCTAACCACGAAACAGGGTGCTGGTACCCCGATCTGCACATGGGGAAAACATGCGCAGAAAAGGGCGTGAGTACTCCACATTCGGTACTCCGTAAGTGCCAAGCCTAACCTCAGTCAAGTAGTGACGAGGTCAGGTTGAGGCCCTACTGAGTTTGTAAGAACAAGTCAATATAAAATTTTAAAATAGTGAAATACAGATAAGCAATGATAACAGGATTAACGAAGACGGAAAGGTTTAATAACAGAAAGAGAGCCCCAGGCTCAGCACAGCATATATCTCAACAGTAAATGTGCAATGTAGTACACAGGGAGAGCTCCCAGATCTCGGTCTGTAGTCCCAATTTAAATATGCTATGCAGTACAGGGGAAAAGCTCCCGGATCTCTGTTCGTAGCTCCAATTTAAATATGCATTTCAGTACAGGGGGAAAGATCCCGGATCTCGGTCCGTAGTCCCAATTTAAATATGAAATGCAGTACAGGGGGAAAAATCCCGGATCTCGGTCTGTAGTCTCAATTTAAATATGCAAAACAAAAGTATGTCAATTATGGCTTAAGTATACAATCTAGGAAAAACAACAAGTAAGGATAGAGTAAAACTACCTAAGCATGATGTGACTAGTAGAAAATAAGAGGAATTCAAGTCAGAATAGGTAGGCATACTTACACTTAGGCTATCTACTCAATTAAGATAGGAAACAGTAATATATGAATGAAAATGAGCGTTTTCATGGGAGAAAAATAGGATTTTAGCAACAATGACCCGTGTACGCACTCTTCACCTCGCGTACATAGCGTCCACATAACAAAATCAGTATAAAAATGCTGAAGGGAAGATCCCCAACAAAGAATTAGGGAAGCCACTTACCTGGACTGCACTAATCAACTCAATAACAAGCTCTTGCCACGAGTATCTGACTCCGGGTGGCCCAAATCTATTCAAATCAATTGCATGGTGTAAATATCACTTCAAGGGAACAAAATGGCTAATTATTTATAAGCTAATACGCGAATTTAGGAAATTCGCACAAAAAATCCCCCGAGCCCACATCTCGAAATCGGGTAAAATTTATATTTTCTAGACACCCATTCACTCACGAGTCTAACCATATAAGAATCTCTCAAATCGGAGGTCAAATACCCAATCAAAACTCAATAATTCAGTCTATGAAGTTCATCCCATTTTTTCCATAATTTTTGAAATTAATGGTTGGATTTAAGATTGGAATCATGGAAATTGATCTATAATGGATAGAAATCACTTAACCAAGTTACCCAGGTGAAAAAGTCTTCAAGAATCTCCCTTCCCGAGCTCTCAAGTTCGAAAATATAGAAAATAGCATAAACCCTCGGATTTGGGGTTTTAATATTCTGCCCAGGCATTTGCCTTATGCGATCGCGTACAATGAGTCGCGATCGCGGAGAGTAATGAAACACGCGCCTGAA
The DNA here is from genome assembly GCA_005239505.1 of Nicotiana paniculata. Classification (NCBI taxonomy): domain Eukaryota; kingdom Viridiplantae; phylum Streptophyta; class Magnoliopsida; order Solanales; family Solanaceae; genus Nicotiana; species Nicotiana paniculata. The sequence continues at coordinate 25,541 of MDKI01161713.1, forward strand.
ATTCCTTCATCGCGATCGCGATAAAAGATCTGCGATCACGGACCTTCTGACCCTACAACAATGCGATCGCGATGGAGGCCACGCGACCGCATAGAGAAAACACTGCACCTCCCTCAGCCTTAGGATACCTTACGCGATCGCGATCCTGGGCGTGCAATCGCGGAGACTAACTGACCAGAACAATGCTATCGCGGCTAGACTTGTGCGATCGTGAAGTACAATCTTTGACCACATCAACCTAACACTACACGATCGCGGACTTATTCTCGCGATCGCAGAGAACACTCAACTGCTTCTGTAAAACCAGCAAAACCAGCAAAGGCTTAGGCCAAAAACATGCCCGTTTGGGCACCCGAAAGACACCTGAGGCCCCCGGGACCTCAACCAACCCTAATACCTCATTCAAACTTAGTCGAGCCTTAAAAACACATCTCATAACATTAAAATCATCAATTATGCATAGATTCAAGCCTAAGAACTTGGGAAATTTCTAGAATTAACATCCGACGCCGAAACACGTCTAAACTCATCCGAATGACCTCAAATTTTGCACACAGCTCATAAACAACATTACGGACCTGTTGTCTGTTTCAGAAGTCCGTTCCGAGTCCGATATCCAAATCTCACCTATCGGCCGAAATCGCCGAAATTCTAACTTCCGCCAATTCAAGCCTAAATCCACAACCGACCTCGAAAACACATTTCGAGCACGCCCCTAACCCCGAAATCACCTAACAGAGCTAACGGAGTTGACAGAATCCATTCCGGATCCGTCTTCAAACAGCTCTAGCTACGGCCAGATTTCTATAGCTAAATTCCACATTTTTGGATTATGAGTCCAAAATCACCCCGGATTTCAACACTCAACGCTCCGAAAAGTTCCAATAACATAAATAGACATGGGAGAAGTGGTAAATAGGGGATCGGGACGCAAATTCTTAAAACGACCGTGCGGGTCGTTACAGATATACACCAAATGTTATGTCAACTAGCTAATGACTATTTCAAAGTCATTTATTGCTTTGGAAGAACACATTTGGGAACACTTTTAAAGCAATTAGTGTCAGCAGTCACTAGCAAAACTAGAGCATATTCTCCTTACACTTGCATGAGTCACGAAACAAGATCTAGTTATTTAGTCAAAAATACATCAGATTTCTTTTAATACTAGTAACCCTATAGACATGAATTCTACAACTAGAATGTAAAAAATTAACCAAGCAGAAATGAAATAGCAAGATACAGATAAGTAATAATAAACACATATATCTCGTGCCAATAGGAGCATTCTTCATCTTCTGCCAAACATAGACATATTCTATATGCAAAATAATAGGACTATTGGCATGTAGCTATGATAGGACAAAAAAGAGGAGTTGGTGCTATATAATTTGGCTTAAAATTCTGTAATCTCACATTAAAGAGAAGCATGGATAATATCAACCAACTCAATAGCAATAGGTAGGTCTTAAATAATGAACACAAGACAAAAATATTGGACCTACAAACATGGTGGAAAATTTCACAGATAGTCCCCTCCTTATTGGACCACCTACTGTGCATGGAAACAATTCATTATCAACAGTTACATTTAGTGATATATTTTAGCTAATCTAATGAAATCCATGGTGTTATTCTAGCTACATTTAGGACAATATCATGAAAAATTCGTTACACCAGAATACCTAAAAAGCTTTTGCCTCACAGATGTAGCATATCTTCATTGCAAAGGTCCAATGATGTCAAATCAAACTCTATGCAACATACAACCCTTCATTGGGACTTGAGAGCACAAGTTTCTGTTCTTTATTTGAAAACACTAGGTAATATGGAGTATAAAAGGAAAAAAGCAACAAGAGCAATTGGAATTCAAACTCTGAAGATTTACAAATCTCTAGTAGAACGCGCAATTTACCGAGAGTTGCACCTTAATCTAATGCATTAATAGGTAAAAGAATTCCAAATATAAAAACTCCTAATTATAAATTTTAACATTAACACATTTTTAGATCGTTGTATTTGTGATCCATATGTGCTACTTTTAATATGAATATGCCTACTGTGAGAACAGCGAGCAGAGTTTCTGATATGTAACAGATGAGACATACATAACAAATGAGTAAAACAATTAGCACAACAAACCTTAGGGTTCCACGGCAAGAGCAGGGAATCTCCATGTTTGAATCTTCATCACTATCATGGAAAATCCTACATTCTTTCATCTTCCTTGGTGTAGGCTCTACATGGATGTCGATCCTATATATATAGGAAGCACAAATTTGTCATTCTTTTATATCAGCATCATGGTTACATATTTTTAAGAGTAATACTAGTTCAACACCATGTTTTAAAACTTTTTGGAATGTAAGAACATACATATTAAGATGAAGTCTTTGTGAATATAACTTCATGTTTACAACACAACTTACCTGCATTATGTTACAATATTTTAAAATAAGAAGAGAAAACATGATGAGATATTATAAGAGAAAAATAAGTTAGAAAAATGATTGCATATATTATTTAGAAATAATCTGACTGAAAAGCTGAAAGCATTTCTTAGAACAAAATTAATTGGGAGTCTAGACAAAAAAGAAGGGTATTCCAAGAATTATCTGAAGAAGAATGGTAAGGGAGAAAAATAAAAATTATGAAAAAGAACCAAACCCAGATAGTCTAGAAAACATTCTCTCTTCTTTCTTCTATTTCTATCGATTTTTTATGAAGAAGTAGTGCAGCCATGGCTGCCACGATCTCTCCCCAGCCTTTGGCTGTGGGAGACCAACATCAAAACCTTAATAACCCAAACACTAATCCTATTATGCCACAAACATATGCTGCAAGAGCTAAGGTGCTACTTGATCTCTTTGACAAATACTCTAAAAAGATTAGGTTGCATATTGTCGACAAAGGTACTGGGAAATTCATTGAGTATTATCAGGTGGTGGTATATGACAATCTTCCTAAGTACTGCTCCTATTTTAAACATCAAGGACATGAAGATATTGCATGCCATTTGATGATGGATAAGGCTAATGAAGGTGGTCGCGCTGAGATGGAAAACAGGGCAGATCAAGAGCAACTGACTGTTGTCCTGATGCTTGTGTCGAACCTTTAAAAGGGGATGCTAGGGAGTTTTTGAATGCTAAGAGAGTTGGCCAACAAATGGTAGAACCATCACTAGACGATCAAAGTGTTGGGCAGCAGAAGATATTGCAAGAGCAAGAAGGTAAAAATCAATATATTCATACCGTGCAAGAGGATGGAAAAAGGGAATTGGTTGTATCAAATTCAGGGAAAAAATTTGAGCAAAATTCTAAGTTGTTAGAAGTCCCAGTTGATCGAGCTTTGGCTAGTGTCATGCAAGGATTAGAGGTAAAAAGAACTGGGCATGAAGGTGAAACTAATGTGTGTGGGCAGATGTGGAAGTTATAGGATGTTGGAGATCAACAAGGCCTACCATAAAAGCAGGTTTGGAAGTGGTTTCAGCTTTTGATAACTCTGAGCATAATCGACAAGGTCCAAATTTGAAGGATGTTGTTGCTTTGAATGAAACTGTGGAACGACCTGCTAGTAGAGTAGTTCGGAGATCATCTACACTCCTTAGACATCATGCTATTGAACTTGCGCAGCTTTAGTAGAAGGTGGACAGGAGTGCAATAACTGGTGCAGATCAAGCAAATTAAGCTAAGAAACACGCAACATTAGCAGAGTTGGGCCAATTTGAAAAAGCTGAAAATCAATCAAGAACTGCAGGTTTAACATTGGCTGTTACTAATGCATTGACTGCATCTGGTAATCGACGTACTTATGTAGTTGTCAACACTACTGGTGCACATGATGTTCTAGCAAAAAAACAAACAGATTTAACAAATAATATTGTACAAGATGAGGGTCGAGAAAATAAAGATATTGCTGCTTTGGGGTCAAAAGCATTAACAGTAGTTGAACAACCTAATCACCAATAGAAAAGTGCATCTGCCCAAGAAGAACATAGAGCTTGGACAGTTGTAAATCACTCACCTAACAATAGAAATTCTCCAGGTTCTAAAAACCAGATTACAACATCAATGAACACCATTATTTCAAACTCATTTGATGTATTGGTTGAGGATCATGTTAGTGTTGCGAAGAAGGATGACGAGAATGTGCAACAAATGGTGGATGAGACAAGATCAACAACTGGGACATCTAAAAAACTAAAGAATCATCAGTATGTTCATTGTGAGAGCAATATTTAAACATAGTGAATCTCTTCCATAAAAGAGCTTGATCTAATGAACTATGTTTAACAATTTTGTTGATTTCATTTTGTTATCAGATAGAAGTACAATGCTATATATTGAACTGATCAGAAGTTGTAATAGAATAAATACAAGTTATATTTACCCCTTACATGTGGTTGAAGAGAAAATCGACCAGCAAATTCTTCAGGAATCGAACCTTCCTCTGATATTATGTAAACCTTCAGCACATTCAAGGTGTCGTAGCTAGCTGTACATACTCATCGCCATATCATCAACAAGAATGTGGAAGCTTGATTTGTTAACACTTATATAGTTAATCCATGAATTGAAGAAAAACATAATAGACAAACGCAATCAAGCCAAAAATTAAGGAATTAAAAGATGATTAAGATAAGAAATCAAGAGTTCTAATAAGCATAAAGTTCCTGCAGCCTAAGTTCCAGGAAGCAGCTGATGCAGAAAAGAAGGGTGAAATTAAATTGTTCTTCCAACTGTACTTTTTTGTCCTCCTTACTCTTTCTCCGTTCTTCCAATACTTTCATCTTTTTTCCAAGAGATCCTCTTATGGAAAAGAAATACGAATATCACAGATTAAAAAGAGGTGAATCAAATAAAAAAAGGTGAAACAAATATGAATATCATTTATAAATGTCACGACCCAAATTCCGTATAAGATCGTGATGGCGCCCAACACTGCTACCAGGCAAGCCAACACTAATTAACTTTTTGGTCCTCATTTATTTTACCAAAATATTTCCAACATTTACTTATCTTAAATTTAACACATTCGATAATGACGAATAGTTTAGGCAATTTAAAGCTGAAATGAATAAATGAAGTCATAATCAAGTAACCACATCCCAAAAGAATAGTCTACTAATGTGTGTTCCAAGGACCTAGTGTCACAAGTATGTGGGCATCTAGTAGAATATACAAAAGGAAGACTACCCTACTGTCTGGAATAAATAGACAGGTACAAGCAAAATAAAACTCTGGTATGCTGCCGAATGGCTAGAATAGGCAGCTCACCGTGTGTCCTGGTCCAAATCAAGAATGTGCTCCCGGCGGATAACTAGATGCACCTGCCTCAGATCCTGCACAATTAAGTATAGAAGTACAGTATGAGTACATAAATAATATGTACCCAGTAAGTATCTCATCTAACCTCGAAGAAGTAGTGACGAGGGGTCGACTTTGACACATACTAGGGCCAACAATATAAAGAAGTAAGAATTTCAAATAAACACAACATGAGGAAAAAAATAAACATTCAGAATGCAAAATAACTGAACGACCTTATCATAAAAAATGGAAGGATCCGAACGCTTCCTTTTTTTACAAACATTTACCAAATAGTAAATCTACACCAGTTAATAAAGAACTTCCAATACTTTTATAATACATACATACCACCGAGGACGTTCGGTCCGATCCAACATAAAATAGAAATTGTGCACTGCCGAGGGTCGAACAGCACGAAACACTGATGCATCTATTACCCCGCTCGCAAATAATTCATGCGACGCGGTCAAACATAAAAGTAAAGAATACCCCGCTCCCGAATCATTCATGCGACGCGGTTTAAATAAATAAGTAAAAGATTACCCCGCTCGCGAATCATACCTGCGACACGGTTAAAAATAGATTTTTTTCTCAGAATACTTTAGTATTCCTCCATCCCTTTCAAAATACGAAGTTCAAATGGAAACCTTCAAGGTCCCGACGTTTATAGAAAGTTTAACTTCCTCCCATAACATTTAGCAACAGCTAAATTCCGCTACTTTAGAAGGCAAACCATAAACATAGAGTAACAACTATATCAACACAGCATGATGTAGGCCTAAACTACCCGGACATTTGCAAGATTAGTAGCTATGTACGGACTCTCTTCACCTAGTGCGTACACAGCCCCCACATATAATCATACATAGATTAAATTCACCTATGGGAAAAAATCCCTCTTACAAGGTTAGAAAAGAGACTTACATTGTCCCAAGGCTTACTTCCAAACTAAAGAATGCGTCCAAACCCTCAAAACCGAGCCAAATGATCCAAAACTATTCAAATAGGGTAAAAACTAGTCAACATAAGCTCCAAAGATCATACTTCCACTGTTAGAGTGATTTTCGATCCCAAATTACAAGATTCCTAAAATCCACCCTCAGGCCCACGTTCCCGAATTTCGGAAATTTTTTAAGAGAAACGTTACCCATAACCTTAAGATCAAGAATATGTGATTTTTACTAGATTACATAACAAATTTCGTGTTAAAACTCCATTTTTATCAAAATCCTAGGTTTTCATCTAAACCCTTAATTTTCACTAATCCTTGCATATTAATCTACCCATAATCTATGCATTTTAACTCATGTTGTATAGAAGTTACTTACCTCAAAGTGCTAGGTGAAAGCCTCCTTCCAAAAGCTCTGAAAATCGCCTAAGTGTAGAAGTGAAATGAAATAAATCGCCTAAGTCCCGTTTTTAAAAGTTGTGCCCAGGCCTCTGATGTCGCATTTGCGACATCAGGTTCGCAAATGCGACAATATCATCGCAAATGCGAACCTTCGCTCTCTTTTGTTGGGTTCGCAAATGCGAACAAAATGTCACAAATGTGACCGTTGCATTGATCAGGGTTCTTTGATTTTTCGAAGCCTTCATCGCAAATTCGAGTTCACTCGCATTTGCGAGGCCTGCAATAGCAGCCCAGAACACCAGAAAAACTGGAGTGTTTTGACTCCTAACGCACGTCCGAAACTCACCCGAGCCCTCGGGGCTCCACTCTGAATACTCACAAAAGTCCAACAACACCATACGAACTTGCTCGCGTGATCGAAACACCGAAATAACATAAAAACTAAGAATTACACGCTAAAACCATTTGAATCAAACTTATGAACTTTAATATCTACTTCTATCGTGCCGAAACATACTTATACCACTCGAATTGATATCAAACTTTGCGTGCAAGTCTTAAATGACATTACATAACTATTCTCGGTCTCGGAATTTCATTTGGACCTAGATATCACCATAACACGTTCCAACCCAAAATTATAGAACTTCAAGAATCCAATTTTCACTATTTGGCGCCGAAACGCTCCCGGGTCATCCGAAACTCGTTCCGAACATACGCCCAAGTCCGAAAGCATCATACGAACCTATTGGAACCATCAAATCCCTATTCCGAGGTCGTTTTCTCAAAATGTTGACCGGAGTAAAACTTGGACTTCTAAGCCAACCTTAAGGAACCAAGTGTTCCGATTCCGACCCAAACCCTTCCAAATCCGAACCAACCTTTTTCGCAAGTCATAAATCAATAAAAACAAGTACGGGAAGTCTTATTTAGGGGTACGTGGTTCTAGAAAGCAAAACAACCGGTCAGGTCGTTACATTCTCCACCTATTAAACAAACGTTCTTCCTTGAACAAGTCTAGAATCATACCTCGAGTGTTGAATAAGTGTGGATATCGACTCCACATGTCCTACTTGGACTCCCAAGTCGTCTCCTCGAATGGTTGGCACCTCGACTGCTGAAACCTTATTAGACCTCAACTGGCGATCCTGTCTATCAACAATAGCAATAGGCTCTTCCTCGTAGCCCAATCTCTCATCTAGCTGAATACTGAAGTCTAGAACATGAGATAGGTCGGCGTGGTACCTCCAGAGCATAGACACATGAAAAAATAGATGAACTCCTGATAAGCTGGGAGGTAAAGCGAGCTCATAAGCAACCTCCCGAACTCGCCTCAACACCTCAAATGGTCCTATAAATTTGAGGCTCAACTTACCCTTCTTCCCGAATCTCACAATACCCTTCATCGGCAAGACTTTCAAGAGAACCTTCTCGCCGACCATAAATGATATGTTACGCCCCTTCTAATCTACGTAACTCTTCTGTCTGGACTGTGCCGTGCGAAGTCTCTCCTAGATCAACTTTACCCTTTCCAAGGCATCCTTTACCAAATCAGTGTCGTATAACTTAGCCTCGCAAGGCTCAAACCACCCGATGGAAGAACGACATCGCCGATTATATAAAGCCACAAACGGATCCATCTCAATTTTGGACTGATAACTGTTGTTGTAAGCAAACTCGTCCAAGGGCAAGAATTGATCCCACTACCCTCCAAAGTCAATCACACATAATCTGAGCATGTCCTCCAATATCTAAACTGTCCTCTCCGACTGCCCATCGATTTGTGGATGAAATATTGTGCTGAGCTCGACGCGGGTTCCCAACTCACTTTGTACGGCTCTACAGAAATGCGAAGTGAATTGGGGACCTCTAACTGATATGATGGGCACAGGCACACCGTGCAACCGAACTATCTCCTGAATGTAAATCTAGGCCAACCTCTCTGAAATGTAAGTAGTGGCTACAGGTATGAAGTGTGCCGACTTGGTCAACCTGCCAACAATAACCCAAACCACATCGAACTTCTGTAAAGTCTGTGGCAACCCAAAAACGAAGTCCATAGTGATGCTCTCCCGTTTCCACTCAGGTATAGTCATTTGCTGAAGTAGGCCTCCCGGCCTTTCGTGCTCATATTTAACCTTTTGTCAATTTAGGCACCTAGATACATACTCCACTATGTCCTTCTTCATTCGCCGCCACCAATAATGTTGTCTCAGGTCGCGATACATCGTCGTAGCACCTGGATGAATAGAATATCGTGAACTGTGTGCCTCCTCTAGAATCCTCTCCCTCAATCCATAGACATTAGGAACACATAGGCGACCCTGAAGTTGCAGAACACCATCCTCGCCAATAGAAACCTCCCTGGCACCACCATGTAGTACCGTCTCTCTAAGAACTGCCAAATGCGGATCATCAAATTGCCGAGCCTTGATCTGTCCCAATAATGAAGACTGAGCAACAACACATGCAAGAACTCGGCTGGGCTTTGAAATGTCCAGCCTCACAAGTCTGTTAGCTAAGGATTGAATGTCCAAAGCTAGTGGCCTCTACTCCGCTGAAATGAATGCCAAGCTACCCATACTCTCTGCCTTCCTGCTAAGGCATCTGCGACCACTTTTTCCTTGCTCGGATGATAAAGAATGGTGATGTCAAAGTCCTTCAGCAACTCAAGCCACCTACGTTGCCTCAAATTAATATACCTTTTCTTGACAAGTGCTGTAAACTGTGGTGGTCGGTATAAACCTCACATGACACTCCATACAAGTAATGCCTCCAAATTTTAAGAGCATGAACAATCGCTACCAACTCCAAATCGTGCACGGGGTAGTTCTTCTCATGAATCTTCATCTAACAGGAAGCATACGCAATAACTCGTCCCTCCTGCATCAATACATATCCCAAGCCAACGCGTGAGGCGTCGCAATAAACTGTATACATCCCTGAAATGGAAGGCAACACTAGAACCGGTGTTGTGGTCAAAGCTGTCTTGAGCTTCTGAAAGATCGCCCCACAATCATCGGACCAACGGAAGGGAGCACCCTTCTAGAACAATCTAAGTCAAAGATGCTGCAATGGACGAATAACCCTACACAAATTGGCGATAATAACCTGCTAACACTAGGAAACTCCTGATCTCGGTCACTAAAGTGGGACGTGGCCAACTCTGAACCGCCTCAATATTCTTAGGATCCACCTTAATACCCTCTCCCGATACAACATGCCCCAAGAATTCCACTGACTCTAGCCAAAACTCACACTTGGAGAACTTAGCATATAGCTTCTGCTCTCGCAATGTCTGAAGCACTACTCTTAAATGTTGCTCGTGCTCTCCCAGGGTACGTGAGTAGATCAATATGTCATCAATGAATACAATAACAAAAGAATCAATATAAGTCCTGAACACCATGTTCATCAAATCCATAAACGTCGTTGGGCCATTAGTCAAGCAAAAGGACATCACAAGGAACTCATAATGACCATATCTAGTTCAGAAGGCAGTCTTCGGAACATTTGAGTTCCGAATCCTTAGCTGATGGTACCCCGATCTTAAGTCAATCTTAGAAAACACCCTAGCACCCTGCAACTAGTCAAACAAATCATCGGTGCGCGACAACGGGTACTTATTCTTGATGGTAACTTTGTTCAACTAGCGGAAGTCAATACACATATGCATAGTCCCATCCTTCTTCTTCACAAATAACATTGGAGCACCCCAAGGGGATAAACTTAGTCTGATAAAATCCTTAGCTAGAAACTCTTCAAGTTGTTCTTTCAACTCTTTCAATTCTTTCGGAGCCATACAATACGGTGGAATAGATATAGGTTGGGTTCCTGGAGCTAAGTCAATGAAAAAATCAATATCACTATCTGGCGGCATGCCTAGAAGGTCAGAAGGAAATACATCGGCGAACTCCCAGACTACTGACACTGAATAAATCGTCAGAGACTCTGCGGTGGTGTCTTGTACATAAGCTAGATAGACAGACCCCTTCTCGACCATACTTCGAGCCTTCAAAAAAGAAATAACCCGACTGGCTGCATTAACTAAGGAACCCATCCACTCCAATATCGGCAACTCGTGTGTGGCTAAGGTAACAGTCTTGGCATGGCAATCTAGGATGGCGTGATAAGGAGATAACCAGTCCATGCCCAGGATGACCTCAAAGTCAGTCATATCAAGTAATAGGAGATCCGCTCTAGTCTCAAAACCACAGAACGTGAGCACTAAGGATTGATGGATCCGATCCACGACCACTGAATCGCCCACAGGGGTGGACACATAAACAGGAACACCCAAGGACTCACGAGGAATACCCAGGAAATGAGCAAATAGAGATGACACATACGAGTAGGTAGACCCTGGATTAAATAATTACTGAATCATCCCTACCGCATACTGAAATAATACATGTGATCAAGGCATCTGAGGCCACTGCATCTGGTCCGGCCAGGAAAGCATAGAATCTAACTGGAGCACCGGCTGGCTGGCCTACGCTTGACTGAACAACAGTTGGCTGACCTCCCTCTGTATGGCCTCCACCTTTAGGACGGCCTCTACCAGCCTGTTCCCCACCTCTGGGCGGCCAGGCGACTGGTGTTGTAATCATGGGCTGATAGCTCTGATGTACTTTTTTTCCCCGAAGCCTGGGACAAGATCTCTTTATGTGACCCAGATCTCCACACTCATAACAACCTCTCGGCACCATAGACTGCTTCCCTGAAGACTGGCCTTGATGGTTGGAATACCCACTAGAGGAACCCTGAATGGTCAGAGGACGGTATGAAATCTCTGGCATGACACTGAAATAAGGCCTCACTAGAGCACCTCGAGGAGGTGGTGGTGATGAGTGCGGGGGCATACTGGGCTGACTCCTCCCAAACTGACCTCTGCCCCTAGTCGGGGCACCTTTAAACTCTCCAGAGTATCGGGTCCTCTTATCCTGATATAACTGCTCTCTACCTCTCTGATGGTAGCCCTCAATCCTCCGAGAGATCTCCATCACTAGCTGATAACATGTGCCCATATCCACATCCCAGTCCATGCTAGCCCAAATAGTAGGGTGTAATCACGCAACAAATCTCCGCATTCTCTCTACCTCGGTAGAAAGTATCATAAGAGCATGGCGAGACAACTCGGAGAATCTCGCCTTATAGTCGGTTACTGACATCTGACCCTGCTCAAGCTGCTCAAACTGATGCCGCAACTCCTCCCTCGGAATGTATCTATCCAAGAAAAGCTGTGTAAACTGGTTCCAAGTAATAGGAGGAGAACCCACTGGTCTGCCAAGAACGTAAGACTACCACCATCTACGGGCCCTGCCCTCCAGCTGGAAAGTGGTGAAGTCAACCCCATGAGACTCCAATATCCTCATGTTGTGCAGTCTGTCCCTGCACCTATCAATGAAATCCTGAGCATCCTCATGACGCTCACCTCCGAAGATAGGAGGATGTAGCCTAGTCCATCTGTCCAATAGCTTCTGCGGATCAGCGTCCGCAACTGGTTTGGGCTCAGTGCCACTGCTGCAACTGGCTGGGCCCCATCTGCGCGTAGTGCACCTGGAGTCTAATATAACGCAGCTGCATGTCCTGGGGTTTGGGTAGTAGGGGTCTGTGCTCCCCCTCCCGCCTGAGATGTGGCTGGGTCTGCTGGAAATAAACAAGCTTGGGTCATGGTATCCATGAACCGCATCATACGGCCCATAACCTCCTAGAAACCCGATGCTGTCATGAAATCCACCGGGGCAGGATCTACTGCGGGCACCTCACCCTGCTCCTCAATGATAGGATCCTCTGTTGGATCCGCTGGTGGTGCAATTAGGGTAGATCCGGGATGCCCTTATCTCCTACCTCGGGTCGGTGCCCTCCCCCGGCCTCTGCCTGGGCCTCTAGCAACAGGGGGAACGGATCCTCCGTGGTCTGGAACATTGGTTGTATGCGTTCTCACCATCTGTGAGAGAATAGAAGAGTGAAATTTAGTATACCATCTACTGCACGATAGAAGATGAATAAAGAGAAATCTCTTAACATCCTATAGCCTCCCGAAGATAAATACAAACGTCTCCGTACCGATCGACAAGACTCTATTAGGTTTTCCCATTACTTGCGAGACCTACATGAACCTAGAGCTCTGATACCATGTTGTCACGACCCAAATTCCGTATAAGGTTGTGATGGCGCCCAACACTGCTGCCAGGCAATCCAACACTAATTAACTGGTGGGTTCTCATTTATTTTACCAAAACATTTCCAACATTTACTTATCTTAAATTTAACACATTCGATAATGACGAATAGTTTAGGCAATTTAAAGCTGAAATGACTAAATGAAGTCATAATTAAGTAACTACATCCCAAAACAATAGTCTACTAATGTGTGTGCAAGGACCTAGTGTCACAAGTATGTAGGCATCTAGTAGAATATACAAAATAAAGACTACCCTACTGTCTGGAATAAATAAACAGGTACAAACAAAAGAAAACTCTGGTACGCTGCGGAACGGCTAGAATGGGCAGCTCACCGTAAGTCCTGGTCCAAATCAAGAATGTGCTCCCAGCGGATAACTAGATGCACCTGTCTCAGATCCTGTACAATTAGGTACAGAAGCGTAGTATGAGTACATAAACAATATGTACCCAAAAAGTATCTAGTCTAACCTCGATGAAGTAGTGACGAGGGGTCGACTTTGTCACATACTGGGGCCAACAATATAATGAAGTAAGAATTTCAAATAAACACAACATGAGGAAAAAAATAAACATTCAGAATGCGAAATAACTGAATGACCTTATCATCAAAAATGGAAGGATTCAAACGCTTCCTTTCTTTACAAACATTCACCAAATAGTAAATCTTCACCAGTTAAATAACGGACTTCCAATACTTTTATAATACATAGATACCGGCGAGGACGTTTGGTCTGATCCAACATAAAAATAGAAATTATGCACTGCCGAGGGTCGAACAGCGCGAACCATAGATGCATCTATTACCCCGCTCGCGAATCATTCATGCGACGTGGTCAAACATAAAAGTAAAGAATACCTCGCTCGCGAATCATTCATGCGATGCGGTTTAAATATATAAGTAAATGATTACCCCGCTCGCGAATCATACCTGTGACACGGTTAAAAATAGATTTTTCTCAGAATACTTTAGTATTCCTCCATCCTTTTCAAAATACGAAGTTCAAATGGAAACCTTCAAGGTCCCGACGTTTATAGAAAGTTCAACGTCCTCCCATAATGTTTAACAACAACTAAATTCCGCTACTTTAGAAGGCAAACCATAAACATAGAGTAACAACTATATCAACACAGCATGATGTAGGCCTAAACTACCCGGACATTTGCAAGATTAGTAGCTATGACGGACTCTCGTCACCTAGTGCGTACGCAGCCCCCACATATAATCATACATCAATGAAATTCACCTATGGGGAAAATTCCCTCTTACATGGTTAGAAAAGAAACTTACCTTGTCACAAGGGTTACTTCCAAACTCAAGAATGCGTCCAAACCCTCAAACCCGGGCAAAAACGATCCAAAACTATTCAAATAGGGTAAAACTAGTCAACATAAGCTCCAAAGATCATACTTCCACTATTAGAGTGATTTCCGATCCTAAATTACAAGATTCCTAAAATCCACCCTCGGGCCCACGTGCCCGTTTTCCAGAAATTTTTGAAGAGAATCATTACCCATAACCTTAGGATCAAGAATATGTGATTTTTACTAGATTCCATAACAAATTTCGTGGTAAAACTCCATTTTTATCAAAACCCTAGGTTTTAATCTAAACCCTTGATTTTCACTAATCCTTTCATGTTAATCTACCCATAATCTATGTATTTAACTCATGTTGTATAGAAGTTACTTACCTCAAAGTGTTAGGTGAAAGCCTCCTTCCAAAAGCTCTAAAAATCACCTAAGTGTAGAAGTGAAATGAAATAAATGACCTAAGTCCCGTTTTCAAAAGTTGTGCCCAGGCCTCTGATGTCGCATTTGCGACATCAGGTTCGCAAACGCGACAATATCATCGCAAATGCGAACCTGGGCTCTCTTTTGTTGGGTTTGTAAATGTGAACAAAATGTTGCAAATGCGACCGCTACCCAGCTCAGGCTTCTTTGATTTTGCGAAGCCTTCATCGCAAATGCGAGTTCGTAAATGCGAATAATCCTCGCATTTGCGAGGCCTGCAATAGCAGCCAAGAACACTAGAAAAACTGGAGTGTTTTGACTCCTAACGCACGTCCGAATCTCACACGAGCCCTCGGGGCTCCACTCCAAATACTCACACAAGTCCAACAATACCATACGAACTTGCTCGTGCGATCGGAACACCGAAATAACATCAAAAACTAAGAATTATACCCTAAAACCAATTGAATCAAACTTATCAACATTAAGTTCTTCAATCTACTTCCAACGTACCGAAACGTAATTATACCACTCGGATTGATACCATACTTTGCGTGCAAGTCTTAAATGACATTACAGAACTATTCCCGATCTTGGAATTCCGTTTGGACCTCAATATAACCAAAACACATTCCAACCCAAAATTATAGAACTCCAAGAATCCAATTTTCACTATTTGGCGCTGAAACGCTCCCGGGTCATCCGAAAACCATTTCGAAGATACGTCCAAGTCCGAAATCATCATACATTTTTATTGGAATTGTCAAATCCCGATTCCGAGGTCGTTTTCTCAAAATGTTGACTGGAGTCAAACTTGGCCTTCTAAGCCAACCTTAAGGAACCAAGTGTTCCGATTCCAACTCAAACCCTTCCAAATCCGAACCAACCATTCCTGCAAGTCATAAATAAATAAAAGGAAGTACGGAAAGTCTTATTTAGGGGTACGAGGTTCTAGAAAGTAAAACTACCGATCGGGTCGTTACAATAAATATGCCTTCAAACCAAATATTAATACCATTTCTAAACATACATATGCATTAAATAAATAAAATAAACACCACTTAATTATGAAATACTATTACCTTCAGATAAAGCAACATATTAAATAAATTTTCTATTCAAACATGTATGTATCTGCTGCTAAGTTAGAGCAACATTTGTCTCTACTGCACCATGAAGATTCCAAATAACATAATTTTGAGGGAATGGCTTGAAAATCAAATGATCATGCACTATCTCTCTAGTTTTCCACTTGCCAAAACTACATTTAGGACATGGACATCTGATTGTATCTTCCACAGCCGCATTCTTAAACACAAAATCAAGAAATTTATCCAACCAAGCAAGTATTCATTTGTATTCCATGGCTTTCCAATCCATTATTTATCCATTAGAAAGTAAGAAATAAATTAACAGGAATCGATTGAATATAACTCCAAAAGAAATCATCCAAGTCTACGAGTATCTTCAGATTTGGCTATACTTCCAATCTACTACAAGAATTTCAAATGATCTTACAAACAAAGTTAATTCCAGAAACCGATAAAGAGAAAGAACCAATGAAGAATTCTTACAAAGGACTCCTTTTATATATGTTCATTCATATAGTGAAGGATAACAAGCAGTAGAAAAAAGAGGGTCAAAACTACAAAGGAAGAAAAACCTAATTAGAAGAAATTTCAATATTTCCCACGGTTACTGCTTATGGAGGATGGACTTGCCGCTTTCCTTGCTTAAAATAAACCGTCAGTGCTTTCAATTATTTAAAGCTTTAACAATTTATGAGAATTAATAGTATTATATTAATATAGAAAACTTTCCACACTTATGAGTTATGATAAATAAGTTCTTTAAAGAAGGTAGTGAAATAAACAATCTACATATAATAAAAGGAGAGGCAAAAACACATTATTATGATAAGTAGAATCACCACAAAAGGCAAGTGGCATTATTAAGACAAAATAAACTACTTTTTTAACTAAAAAAACTTTTTTAAAATTTTAATTAGGGGAGTTGTTTCAAGTTGGAGTTTTAAAGTTATTTTAAAATTAAAAAATGAAAAATAAGAAAAAATTAAACTAGCTACAATAAAAAATGAAAATATTAATAATAATAAAAAAACTACCTATTCAACTTGGACAATAGTTTCAAGTTGGGGAATAGTTTTAAGTTAGAGTTTTAAAATTATTTTAAAATAAAAAATGAAAACAAATGTAACGACCCGGCCGGTCATTTTGAGAGTTAGAGCCCTGATTCTGTCACAACCCGAAATCCCCTTCAGGCCGTGATGGCGCCTAACTTTGCACCCGTTAGGCAAGCCAACGTGTTAACTGAATTGATTTATTAACAAGTGAAAATAACAAACACTAACTAGATAGTAGAGATAAAGTGCGAAAGCATTAACATAAGTCTAAATGACAATAGCTAATAATGAAGAAATCCTTTTAAGTACAAACCTAAAGTGGAATCACAACCTCACGAACCAGTCTAAGATTTGACTAAAAATAACAGTTTGAAAATAAAGTGATGTATCTGTCTGGAAAACACATAAATGACAGAATGAAAGATAAACAGGGACGCCGAGATCCACGAACGCCATGCGGAACTACCTCGGTGTCGTCTGGAATGGACTGAAGGACACTCCCACTAGCGAGGTCCACTGGGTACGGTGCGTAATCTGCACAACAAAAGAAGTGCAGGTGTAACATCAGTACAACCGACCCCATGTACTGAGTAAGTGCCGAGACTAACCTCGGCGAAGTAGTGACGAGGCTAGGACACGACAACAAATTGTACCTGTGCAGTTCAATAGTATAGCAGAAAATAAACAAGAATGCAGTTATGAGGAAGAACATGCTAGGGATAAGAAGGGAACAATTTCTAAAACAGTAGAATCAAGTACTAACGGAAATGTACAAGTGAAACAGGAAATATCAGCCCGAACAAGTATAATAGACAGGGGAAAATGCGGCATGACCCCTCGTGTATAACCACAAAATCACACGGCACGGAATGTCCCATCGCACATAAACAATAACAGAATGTCCCCTCATGCATCAATAATAATCAATCGACACGGAATGTCCCCTCGTGCATAAATAATAATCAATCGGCACGGAATGTCCCCTCGCGCATAAATAATAATCAATCGGCACGGTATGTTCCCTCGTGCATAAATATAATCAATCAGCACGATATGTTCCCTCGTGCATAAATATAATAAATCGGCACGGAATGTTCCCTCGTGCATAAATAATAATAATCGGCACGGAATGTTCCTTCGTGCATAAATAATAATCATCAGCACGGAATGTTCCTTCGTGCATAAATAATACTCATCGGCACGGAATGTTCCTTCGTGCATAAATAATAATCACTCGGCACGGAATGTTCCTTCGTGCATGATGAGTGTAAAAGCAACAATCGATGTGAAAGTTTAACAATACGACATTTCAAATGTACAGAAATAATCAATAAAATTCTACTGTCCCAGCAAGGGACTCAGCTATAACAATCTCATTCAGAGGTATAATGTCAACAGTAAAAATCCTCGACCGAACACATAATCAATAATTTTCTACGTCATGAAGTAACCTCAAGGTACCACTTCCAAGGTTCCCAATAATTCACAACACGGAGAATATCAAAGAACATTAAATAATTCATCAAAATTCGACTCACGGGCATGCTTGACCACAGCATATAGGTATCCGTCACCTCACCTATACGTTGGACATAAATTATACATAGAAAATAAGACTATATACCTAATCTCTCAAGCTAATGTTAGGACAAACACTTACCTCGGCTCCAAGAATGCAAGTCAAGCCTCAATCACGGCCTTCCCTCTTGAATCCGACTCCGAAATGATAATATATATACATGATTGACTTAATAACATCAATAATTATTCAATAACTCAATCCAAAATCCTAATTATACATTTCCCATAATTCTTCCACAAATACCAAAATTCGACCCCGGGCCTGCTTGGTCCAAACTCGAGGTTCGGACCAAAACCCGATAACCTATTCCCCCATGAACCCGAATATACAATTTGTTTTGAAATCCGACCCCAAGATGAGGTTGAATTCCCAAAATTTCCAAAAGCCCTAACTCTACCCAAAACCCCCAATTTCTACCCTTGATTCCATGTTTTTAGACCTAGAATTTAGTGATTGATGAAGGAAAATGGAAGAAACAAGAGTTAAGATTACTTACCTAAGTGGTTATGGAGGAAGAGCAGCTTGGAAATCGGCTATGGGGTTTGGAGAAGAAGGAGATGGTGAAAAAAATATGAAAATCCCGTAATGGGTATTCTGTTTTTGAGCATTTAAATAACTGGGCGAAAATGGCTATCGCGATCGCGACATGTGCCCTGTGATCGCGGAGGGTATTGGCCTTAGACTTACGCGATCGCGAAGTGAAGGCTCTGATCGCAGAGAAACTGTACGTGGACCTACACGACCGCGAACGAAAGAACGCGTTCGCACAGAACAATTGCTACCCAGCCCAAACCCCACGGGAGACTTACGCGATCGCGGACGTAGGGGTGTGTTCGCGTAGAGCTAAACCCTAAGGCTCCGCGTTCGTACTCGGCTCTTTGCGATCGCGCAGAGCAAATTGACCCCCTTCCCAAAATGAACATCGTGATCGCGTGCGATACACCGCGATCGTAGAGAACGAAATAGCTGGAAACCAGATACAGCCTAAAACACCAAAAATTTCCTAAGTTTAGCACCCCGACACCTACCCGAAACTCACCCGAGCCCTCGGGGCTCAAAACCAAATACACGCACGGCATCAAAATCATCCTAAGAACTTATTCGAGTAATATAACCACCACAATAACATCAAAAACGATGAATTATACTCTAAAATCTATAGAATTTTCTCAAACTTCATAAACTTCTAAATTCTCCAATTTTGATCTGAAACACGTCAAACCAAGTCTGTTTCTTACCAAAATTTACAAATAACTCACATAACACATATTGAACCTGTTCCGGGCTCCGGAACCATATTACGGGCTCGGTAACACAAATTTCACATCAAAGTTTATTTTCAATAGTCATTCTTATTTTCAGAAAATAATTTTTCTTTAAAAATTCACTTCTCGGACTTGGGACCTCGGAATTCGATTCCGGGCATACGCCCAGGTCCCATATTTTCCTACGGACCCTTCGAGACCTTCAAATCACGGGTCCGGGTCCGTTTACCAAAAATGTTGACCAAAGTCAACTTTATTCCATTAATTATCATCAATTCAACTGTTTAACACATTTCCACATAAAAGCTTCCCGGCTACGTGCCCGGGTTGTGCACGCACATCAAGGAGAGATGAATGGAGGCTTTCAGGGCCTCAGAACACCGTTTTGCTAAATTTACAAAGGATGACCTTTTGGATCATCACAATATCCACCTCTAAAACAATTGTTCGTCCTCGAACAGACATAGAAAAGTACCTGAATCGGGGAAAAGGTGGGGATATCGGCTCCGCATATCGGGCTCGGACTCCCAAGTAGCTACCTCAACAGGTTGACCTCTCCACTGAACACGAACCGAAGGATAACTCTTCGATCTCAACTGTCGCACCTGCCGGTCTAATATGGCTACCGGCTCCTCCTCATAAGACAAATCCTTGTCCAACTGGACACCACTAAAGTCAAGTACATGAGATGGATCTGCAATATACCTCCGGAGCATAGATACGTGAAATACCGGATGCACGACTGACAAACTAGGTGGCAAGGCAAGTCTGTAGGCCACCTCTCCTACCTTATCCAGAATCTCAAATGGACCAATGTACCTAGGTCTCAACTTGCTCTTCTTTCCAAATCTCATCACGCCCTTCATGGGGGACACCCGAAGAAATACCTGGTCGCCTATCATAAATGCCAAATCTCGAACTCTATGATCCGCATAACTCTTCTTCCTAGACTGAGCTGTACAAAGTCTATCCTGAATGATCTTCACCTTGTCCAAGGAATCCTGGACTAACTCAGAACCCAACAATCTGGCCTCTCCCGGCTCAAACCATCCGACTGGATACCGACACCGTCTACCATACAACGCCTCATACGGAACCATCTGAATCCTCGACTGATAGTTGTTTTTGTAGGCAAACTCAGCTAAAGGCAAGAACTGGTACCATGAACCACCAAAGTCAATGACACAAGCTCACAAAATATCCTCCAAAATCTGAATAGTATGCTCGAACTACCCGTCCGTCTGAGGATGAAATGCGGTGCTCAAATCAATCTGTGTGCCCAACTCTCGCTGAAATACTCTATAGAAATTGGAGGTAAACTGAGTATCTCGGTCTGATATAATGGATGTGGGCACACCATGCAGTCTAACAATATCTCTCATATAGATCCTTGCCAACTTCTCTGCTGAATACGAAACTGATACTGGGATGAAGTGCGCTGACTTGGTCAGCCTATCCACAACGACCCATACTTCATCAAACATCCTCTGAGTCTGTGGGAGTCCAACTAAAAAGTCCATGGTGATACGCTCCCACTTTCACTTGGGAAACTGAATCTGCTGCATCCAACCACCGGGTCTCTGGTGCTCGTACTTAACTTGCTGACAATTCAAGCACCGAGCTACATAAGCTACAATATCCTTCTTCATCCTCCGCCACCAATAGTGTTGCCGCAAGTCCTGGTACATCTTTGTGGCGCCCGGATGAATAGAATATCGGGAACTATGGGCCTCCTGAAGTATCAACTCACGAATACCATCCACATCAGGTACACAAATCTGACCTTGCATCCTCAAAACTCCATCATCATCAACTGTAACCTGCTTGGAATCTCCGTGCCTGACTCTATCTCTAATAACACAAAAATGGCGATCATCATATTGCCTGGACCGAATACGGTCATACAATGAAGAACGGTCCACGGTATGGGCCAAAACACTACCAGTCTCAGAAACCTCCAATCTCACAAATCGGTTGGCTAACGCCTGAACATCCAAAGTAAGGGGTCGCTCTCCGACTGATAAATAGGCAAGACTACCCATACTAGCTGACTTCCGGATCAAAGCATCGGCCACCATATTGGCCTTCCCCGGATGATAAAGAATGGTAATATCATAATCCTTTAGCAACTCTAACAATCTCCTCTGCCTCATGTTCAACTCCTTCTGCTTGAACAGATACTGTAAGCTCTTATGATCCATGAACACCTCACATGGCACAC
>MDKI01236857.1:0-45082 GCA_005239505.1 Nicotiana paniculata
TCACTTTAATTGGAAAAACTCCCATACCCCTTTGGGGCGTATAATAAAGGAGGTGTGACAGCTACTGGGAAGTAGGTCATGATTTTTTCACCTTTTGAGCCAGGTGTTTTTCACGTAAAAATCTCTGTGTTCTTTATTTTCTGTATTTATTATTCCGCAAACAGTGGGAGTTGGAACACATAGAAGAACCTGGTCCTTCTATAACAAGTGCACACGAAAATCAGACACCACATAAATCACACCCCCTCCCCCTCCCCCTCCCCCCTCTTATGTGGTATTGACATATAAACATCACTAAAGTTTTAGCAAATGAACTAAGTAACTTAAGCATGTTTATTCTGAAGTTTTAGCAAATGAACTAAGTAACTTAAGCATGTTTAGTCTGAAGTTTTAGCAAATGAACTAAATAACTTCAGCATGGATTATCAAAAACTCATTATATATGCAAGATAAAAACTTAACCATGTTTAGTCTGAAGTTTTCGCAAATGAACTAAATAACTTCAGCATGTTTAGACTAAAGTGTCGGATAAAACTCATGACAAAACTGTAGACTGCAGGATAAATAACTTCAGCATGCATTAGCATGAAGTTTTAGCTTTAATGTAAAACAACTTCATACTATATTAGCATGAAGTTTTAGCTTCAACATAAAACAACTTCATGCTACATTAGCATGAAGTTTTTAGCTTCAAGGTGAAACAACTTCATGCAAATGTGATTCTGAAGATGAATCTGGACAAGTTTCTGATTTTTCGATAAAGTTGCTGAGAGGAGAGGAGGTCTTTTTTCATGAATGAGGTTGCAGATCACGCGATTTATTATGGGTGTAATTTTCATATTATTATGGATTTTTCGTCAACTGACTGCCAAATTAATAATATTAAAAAATAGGATACAGGTTAAAAGGTGGTACAAATATAAGGTATGACTGCAAATCCCCTTATTTCATTGTCTTTCAAATTCAGAAAGCCAAAAAAAAACTCTTTTTGGGTTCAAGATCGGAGAGTATAATCTAGCCTTGAGTTCACATTACTGCAACAATAAATAAATAAATAACATTCCAGTTAATACTTCACATGGATTAATGTAGCTAGTATGACTCTATAAATGAGTAGCAACTGCATCAATTCTGAATGAAATGCTATCATTCTCATACGTATTTTCCGAAATAACATGCCGCGTTTACCTCTAATGTAACTTTATTATATATCCAGACTTAGTAGAATAAGTAATATACAAGTAGTTAGTTCATTAATTGAATCATGTGCAAAAGTAATAAGAACCTATAGGTACCAGCTACGAAATTGTTATTAGGGATTAACACAGTCATATTGATATTATATACGATATATATGTTCTCGAAAAGTCACAACATTATCATATTGATATTGATGCAGGAGCAAGTTGGCTGAGACACACACATGCAGCCACTATATTCCTAGTCCTTTAGTTAAATAACTATATTCAACCAAGTGTATCGTTTAACCTCTTTGGAATATGGGCACTAGCAGATAATACTAAATCAATTCTAAAAATAATGTACATAAAATACCTAGTTAACAGAAAGACCATGAGTTCACGTGTTCCATATATTTACCTATAAATTTGCCCCTGCCTTATATAACAACACTTCACTATATATGCCAAGTTTTTTCGGAACCAAATGTCATATTTTGTTAGAATATATGTTCTATATAACAACAATTCATTATAACATTCAAAAATATCGAAAACAAATGATGTTGTTCCAGAAAAGTTTGACTGCAACTCATAGAGAAGTTTAACTGTATCTCATAGAGAAATTTAATTGTATCTCATCGTTA
Organism: Nicotiana paniculata; assembly: GCA_005239505.1. Taxonomy (NCBI): domain Eukaryota; kingdom Viridiplantae; phylum Streptophyta; class Magnoliopsida; order Solanales; family Solanaceae; genus Nicotiana; species Nicotiana paniculata. The sequence goes on from MDKI01236857.1 coordinate 1,826, forward strand.
AAAAATTACGGAGTAGTCTCTTTTGAGTGCATTCAAAATTTCCGAGAGGTGTGGGAGTGAAAGAGACTTTAAATTATAGGCTGTATTTTTTAAGGGGGTGTCAACAGTAGCATGCCTTGAGCATAAAAATAAATAACTTAGCACATGATATTGATTGTGGGGGGAGGGGGGGAGGGGGTCTATAAATTTTGATCATTGGAAAGCAAAGAGATGGTCAAACAAAAACTTCTCTAAAGTGCAAGTGTCATTCCTAGTATGGCATCCCTAAAGCTTTGTGTTATTCTCACTATTCTCCTTATGACAATCACTGGTTAGCATCTATTTAGACATATCTCTAGATTCTAATTATACACTATTGTGCTTGCCTTTATGTATTTAGGTACATTATAATCTAGTAGTGTGTTTTATTAATGTTGCATCAATCATAATTTGATTTTTATAATTATAATAATGAAATATTTCAGGTAATGTGCCGTGGATTTCAAAGAGACAAGTCATAGCTACACTGGATATTGATCATGATCTCTCTATAATCAAGAAGAGGCTACTCCCTCAACTTAATTGGTGTTTTAGTCCTTGTACTTCCGATAGTGATTGCAGTGACTGCTGGATATGTTGTACTTGTTCTTACAATAGCGTAGATAATCAATCTTCATGTAAGATTTAAGATTTCGGTGTGATTTCAATGCTTCGTCGCCTTTCTTATTTATTTGTCATTTAATTTTAAACTTTGCATGATAATGGAAAAAAGACGAGCGAATAACTTTCTATTCAAGAATGCTAACGGGATTCTTGGGCAAGCTTTTTAATAGTTGTAGTAGTTTGTTGAATAGTTTTCTCTTTAAAAGAATAATGGACATATTCCACTCCAAAGGCTGCTTGGTCTAGCTCTTTAGTACTTGTATGATTTATCATACATTTATCGAATTTAAATCTTTGTTAGATTCCTCTTTAATGTTCTTTCTTTATATTGCGACCAAACACACCCACGTAAGTATACGTGGTCGTCAAGTAATAGAGTAGTGAGTAGAATATCGTCCCACGAAGACTTATGATTAACTTTTGACGGATTCAACTCAATTAACTCATCGATTCAAGAGATTTATCACAAAATATATAATTAACTACGTTACTACCTAAAAATACCAAGTAATGAATTAACTAGAAAATCGACCAAAACAAATAGCAATTTCGAATAACAATCAGTAGGAGAGGATATTCCAGGGTCACGGGTTAGCTAATAATCGTGTTATGTTCTTGGCTTAAAATGACTAATTATTTATCCAGATTGTTGATTGACAGGGTTGATATTACACATAAGAGATGTCCAAGTTAACTTAATGCCTATATGCCTATGGAATTAAGATTAACAAGAAATATTCATGTATCGATGAGTACAAGAAAAGAGATGATAAAATCAACTTTGTCAAATTAAACTTCAAATTAACATTCATGTATCCCCCATGACCCTAGATTAATAGAGTTCTTATCAACTCATGTTCATACAATCGTCAAAAATAAATTTTTCAAACATAAAATCGATGAGCACTAGAAAAGAGATGGAAGAATTGATCAAATCCGCGCTCCCAAGTGTTTTGCTCTTTTGTTCTCCTCTCAAAATCACGCCCCCCCCCCCCCCCCCCCCCTCCATAATAGGTTTAGGCTAGCTTTTATATGAGTTGGGGGTGTCTTGGGGTCGAAATACCCGAATCTTAGGCGAAATAGGGAAGCTTCACGTCCCGAGCGTCCAGGGCAGCATGAGGAACTGGCCCTTGCGCTCAAAAAATAGCAATATGGAAACTGCGCCCCACGCTGGCTGTGGCCCTCAAAATTCAACTTTTGCCTTTTTGCTCCGATTTTGATTCGATTTTGCTCCAATTCGCGTCGTTTCGTCCCAAATTGCATCCAAATGATTCCTACATATAGAAATACCGTTATTTAGCACAAATCATTATATTAAACATCTTAAATCTACAAGACAACAGCAAAATGTGAGGCGATTCTGTCACGACCCAAACTGATGGGCCGCAACAGGCACCTGGTACCTTACTCAACTGAGTACCAACGTAACGTATCTTTCTTATTACATTATCATATACACGTGACATATGGGCCTAATAGGCCAACATGATCATTTATAAACTCGAAACATAGGCCGATAAGGCCGTACAATCTTTCACGTACACGACATATGTCTCCAAGCCTCTAAGAGTACATAAATGTCATAAAGGTCGGGATAGAGTCCCGCCATACCAAACAATACATGTCTAAATCATACCAACCAAACAAGCAATTCTGAAGCAAATGGAGCGCATCAACATCTTCCACTGAGTTGATAGCCTACTTGGAGGGCTCTCGACCGGGCTATCGAGACCTGTGGGAATGAAACGCCGCGTCCCCAAGAAAAAGGGACGTCAGTGCGAATAATTTATATGTAAGGCACAGAAATAAGTACATAACAGACATGGAATAAATATAGAGTAAATTACTCAACCTGTAAGTATGGATAACTCTGTAAATCATGAAATAATTATAGTGCCATGTATATGCGTATGAATGCCATGTCGTGCATAGGTACATGTTTCATAGGATCATCAGGCCTCTGAGGGCATCCCATCATATCATATCGGTCACTGTGGGAAAAATCATCAACGTATACCAGCTGATCAGGTGGTGGTGCGTATATAACGCCGTAACCTTTTTCCCGTATCCGATATAAATATAATATATATATATACGCATATATAACACCATCTAGTCATGGGTCAATGTACATGTATAAATGCATGAAATGCATAAGAAATGCGTTAATAAAATTTTCTCGGAACGCCATAAAAATTAATATGCCTTTCGGATAAACATTATCAAATATGTATTTTTCTAGGACCCATGATCAGAAGATAATAATAATTCACATGGGGAATCAAGAATATAGATACCCCTAGTATTTCTATGAATAGAGTAATTTATGGAAATCGTGTGTTTGCTCGTTTCTTCTGTATAATTTGGATCATGCCAAAAAGAAAGAAGGGATGGCCTTGACATACCTGTAGTAGGGAAAATCTGTATGATATTCTTGAGAAAGGTTGCACCGTACTCCCTTAGAATCGCAAAACCTCATGTTGCTTAAGATGCTAAGAAATCACGTTAGGAATTTTCGTTTCAAGACATCTCGTTGAAGTCTTGTTGAATTCATGTTGCTAACGTTCTGGTAAAGGATTTTTTTGGTTGAATGGCTAATGTTAAATCTTTGGTTGAAAGAAGACTTGTAGTAAGAATGCTTAACATTCTGATCTTTAGTATGGAAATATGATTGGTATGGAAACGAAGTCTTGTTGTAAGAATGGAATGATTGTGTAATATGGTACCATCTTTTAATTTGTGGTATGAGTCACTCCAATTGCATGGGGGCTTCCACCTCATGCTTTTTAATATTTATCAAATATATTCCCAATTAATTAGGTAATGTATCGTTACCCGGTAATTAACCAATTACTCACATAATTAAAAATTATCTCAACTTACTTAAAATTCTACTATCTTTTAACATACCTTATACACCTTACTATTATGGTCATGTGGTACCTTGTATGGTACTAGTCCATAAATACCAGATATTTTAGCTCGGCCCGAATTTTATCCCAACATGCCAAACTTGGGCAAAAATTCATTTTCTTTGTCTTGCTTCCTCTCTCACCTTCACGAATTTACTCATCCCTTGTTTGAAATAGCGTGATACTTATAATCCCAAATAAATCTCGTTCCCCAAGTCACGTCGATTAACTTATGATGAAACTTCAGCGTACAAAAATGTGGGATGTGACATCTCATTTTCGAGCTCTCATTAATTCATTTATTTATGGCGTATTTTCATGTACGAAAATATAGGATGTAAAATCTATGAAAATATGGGGTGTAACATCATTCCCCTCTTTGGAACATTCGTCTTCGAATGTTGACTGATGCGCTTATCATTCTCATATCCCATAGCTCTTGCGAATACATTAGTAGTCCTCTTTCCATCTAGGCAACTGTTCTGTGAATAAGTCCAAAGGCGAGGGCATTCCCCTCTTTAGGCCTCTTTCCCATGCCATGACTTGTTATCGATTTCCTTCCAATCTCGTAATTGTTGCTACCTTCCATCATGCAACTTCTACGATACTGACCTTGTAAGTGTGCCTATGCGACTCTCCTCTCCTTTTTCCTCTAGCTTTTAGCCAATCCTGATGTTCTTCGCTTGGTATTTTGTCGAACTTACGAATATTGCTATATCTTATTTTATAGACCTGGTTATCCATTCGTATGACTTTACTGCATCTATGTAGGTCATATTACACCATGACTCTTACCTCGATTTCTCGTTACTGGGTTCTGCTACCAAATCCTAGGTTACTTTCATTGCTTATCCCATACGTATAAATCTATGTCCTCTAATGCTTCCACATTACTGTTCATCCAAAGAATGAAGGGATAATCTTCTCTCATACTTTATAACTTTTATCCATCCATTGTTGATTCACCTCAATTTTGATCCATAATCCACCCCTGATAACTTAATCTTTTATGTAATATTGCCGCTAGGATTCACGTTTTATCGGGGAACATCTGAAATGATTAGATTGATCCACCTGGGTCGATACCCTGCTTTCATAACCGTATCTCACAACATCCCAATGTGATTCACCTTGCGTGGGTATTTTAATCCAGTCCAATTCATGAGATCCCTTTCTTTTGTTCGTCAGATCATTACTCAATCGAAGGCCCAAACGTCATCCTTTGTCTACAATAATTACGCCATCATTCTATTAACAGGGCAGCATTCCATCTCTTCTAAATGTTATTAGTCTTAGACCCATTTGAGTTCATTCAGGCTACAGTGAGCTTTGTATAACTTAGAGAAACCGTATGCTCTGCTTGTTTTCATGGGCTTAATCCTGAGGACTTATCCATTTTGTTATAGCTTGCAACCTTCACATCTCTATTTATATTACTTGCAACCTTTCAACTTGCTTGCATCATAGATTTCCTTATTTCATTTTGGAACGTCAAGCGAGACATCACATCGTCTCTAACTCTTCTTTATTCTCTTAGTCGGGATTTTCGATACCTAGAAACCATAGGCTTGAAGGTATGCCACTGACGATGCTGCTATCATTCCTGGATACTGAATCCCTGCACTTCTAGCCTTCTATCCGAAGTAAGGAATATTTACAACCTTCTGTATTTGAGTATCTCGTGCGTTGTCCACCTTTACCTTACTTATCTTAAAGTCTCGCATCATATCTTTTATCTCTTTCATGACCTCCCGTTCGCATAGGTATAATCATATCAACAACTTGAAGCTCTCTTATAATACTTGCACCTCTGGTGCATACAATCTGGTGGTAGCTCCATACTGATACTCTTCTAGTTGGTTATATCCTAGATCCATTATAGAATACGGCTACTGTACTATTTCTCTTGTACCTCTGATATTAAGAGTGATTCTATAATGTTCTCAATAATGATGTTTGTAACTTTCTGGGTCCAATAAGCAGACTCCTAATTTACTCAGTTGATGTAGTTCTTTAGTTTCCTCTTCCTTCTGCTCAGCCTTTATGTAGGCTTAAGCTATCGTCCGATCTACGGCTCATGGTATTAGTTATTACTTTAGTCGTTCATATATGCTACGTAATATCCGTGATACCATCATCTAACAATTTAATCCCTTGTCTATGACCTGGACTCAATTCTTTCTTTTAACTTATACCAAAGTCTCCTACGATCGTATGATTGTCAACATATATGCTGCATGGGCAATACTCCGAACTCTTAAGTGCGTTCATAATGTAACTAGCTCTAGATTATTGATCGAATAATTCCCTCTGTTCCTTTTCAGCTTTCTTTAAATATAAGCAATTACTTTTCTTGGTCGTTTTTCCACTTGTTGGGTGCATACTTAACTTATCTTAGTGCCCATACATATTGGAATTCCATACAACTCATCTCACCTTGAATATCACTTCTGATTACTTCTCGTCCATTAGTCATGGTATGTGTCACTTCCTTATGGAGTGCATACATCATTGTTGTGAGACTGTTGTTATAAGATCACTTCCTCTTTAGGTCACTGATCTTAGGTTGAAGCCTTCCTCCTTACTTCCTCGGCTAGTCTTTTCATTGTAATACTTGCGGAGGACTCTCTGAATCTTGTAATGTTGCGAGCTCGTTATATTGTATACCCAAAGAAGTTTTTGATATTCTTATTCGCCTATAAATGTCCGTAGTTACATACCTTTGTGCACTTGTGTTCGTGTGATTTCTTCTGAACTGATGTTTTGACTGTCTTCCCAGTGGCATTTTCTTTTATTTCTGTAATACTCATACAATACCTTTAACTACCCGAACTCCTATCTGAATATTTCTCAAGGGTTCTGATGTCATATCTGCGAGACTGAATTCCCCATGTTGAGGTTCACTATATTTATCTTGCATGATCTGCTGATTTGTCGGTAACCTCTTGTCTAGCCATGACTAGGCTCTTATTGAATAAACTACTAATTACTCGTTGGCCCATTCCCATATCAATATTTCGCGTAATCTTTCTTGGGTTATTTCCTCTGTCTGACTTACCTCTTGCACTGGCTCCTTATTTATCAGTAACCTTCTGGGCAGGAACCCTTACTTCCTTTTTCTGACGTCGTGCTTATATAATGTTCTGGAATTATAGCATATCTGTAACATTTGAATAAGTGAAATCTCATCCCTTTCTCATTCTTATTGCATCCTTCCTTTATTGTTCCATAGTAACTAGATCCACTTAATTCTGACTTACTGGCACATATTCCATAGTCCCCCCCTTTTTGGGGAGTACTAAGAATTAGAGCTACGATGCCCTATTTACAGATGTTTTTCCTCTTCATCTTTGGCGTCCTTTCACATCATCAATGACCCTTACTCGCCTTACGGTAATCCTTCTGTACCAAGGATAACAAAATTCCTTACTCGCGAGGGTGGCACTTAGTGTAACTGGCACACATAGTCCCTTAAGCTTACCTTTGCTCACATTGCTTGCGTTAGGAAAGTGCCTTCCTGAATGACCATTCTATGAATTTCTCATGAATCTTCTCCTGTTGTCAATTTTATTACCGCCGGAACGAAATCTGAAATTCTCATGATGCCGAGTATTATCCAATCACTCAGTCCCTAATACCAGTCCATACTGATTTCTATTACTCTGGGGTCTAAGTTTTCCTTCTGGTATTTGCATTGGGGTCAAAATCTAGTATAAGGAGGAAGCGAAAGGCTAGCTACGAACTTATTTTTTGAAATTAGGATATGACTTTATGGCCTATACTCTTTTGTTGTCTCAAGGCCTGTCACCTTTCTTCTTTTCCTTCACTTGACTATAGACTCTGTAATAATGTCATAATTTTCATTTTTCTTTTTCTACCGTTGTCATCCAGGTATTACATCTTACTTATAGCGTTTCACTAAACATCAACAAGATATTCTTTTGCTTTTAGTTCCCCATTGCTCCATACAGTGGCTCTTCGGGTTGCTTAACATTCTCGCCCTACTAGGGACGCGAGCCACACTAAGGTAATATTTATCCCTTCAAGACTTCCAATGTCTATCTTTATAGTACTCATATCTAGCTGTACTATTTTAGAGTGCGCTATCTGGGTGTCTCACAAGGAGATCTATTACCACGTTTGCCTGATCCTTCAGATATGTCAACTAACTCTGCCAATCCATTCACTATTTTGGGTTACTCTATCCCTAGTCAGATCCTGATAACTCGTCCTTATCTTAAACTATGTCTGTTAGATCCCAATAGGGTATAACTGTGATGGGTGTGGCCAATTATACATACCTCTGTTACTGTTGAGGGTAACTCACAATGCTTATATTTTCCTGCCGGAACTGTAATACCGATAATCTTCATTCACAGAGTGCCTTGTACCCTTCTTCACCTTGCTTCTTTTACTTCTTAAAACTTGTATTTATCTTCTGAATCTCCCATTGTCTTTCACCATAAAGGTGAATAAATGTTCCTACCTTAAGGTTCCTTATCAACAGGCTTACACGCCTTATTATACACATGATCTGCTGAATACCTCATATTTATCCATCATAAGCATGATGCAAGAATTGAGTTCCTCTGACTCAACTCTTCCACAGCCACATTCAATCATTTATCAATTGTCTTTCTAAATGTAGGTATCGTTATATTACGAATAAGATAGAGTTTAGGAAATTGAGTTCTTACAACTGAGCTCTACCACACGAACTAGAGTAAGAAGAAAGAGTGACAGTCCTAAATGCCCTGTAGCATCCTGCTTATAAGTGTGGTGCACGACACACCCATAAACAAGACTCTACTGGACACGGCTTGTAGACTCCCTAGGACAGAACTGCTCTGATACCACTTCTGTCATGACCCAAACTGATGGGCCGCAACGGGAACTCAATACCTTACTCAACCGAGTACCAACGTAATGTATCTTTCTTATTACATCATTATATACACGTGACATACGGACCTAATAGGCCAATATGATCATTTATAAACTCAAAACATAGGACGACAAGGCCGTACAATATTTCACATACACGACATATGTCTACAAGCCTCTAAAAGTACATAAATATCATAAAGATCGAGATAGAGTCCCGTCGTACCAAACAATACATGTCTAAATCATACCAACCAAACAAGCAACTCCGAAGCAAATGGAGCGCATCAATATCTTCCACTGAGCTGATAGCCTACTTGGAGGGCTCTCGACCTGTCTATCGGGATCTGCGGGCATGAAACGCAGCGTCCCCAGGCAAAAGGGATATCAGTACGAATAATTTACCGAGTATGTAAGGCACATAAATAAGTACATAACAGACATGGAAGAAATATAGAGTAAATGACTCAACCTGTAAGTCTGGATAACTCTGTAAATCATAAAATAATTATAACGTCATGCATATGAGTATGAATTCCATGTCGTGCATAAGTACATGTTTCATAACATCATCGGACCTCTGAGGGCATCCCATCATACCATATCGGCCACTATGGGCAAAATCATCAACATATACCATATGATCAGGTGGTGGTGTGTATATAATGCCATAACGTTTTTCCCGTATCCCATATATAATATATATATATATATATATATATATATATATATATATATATATATATATATATATATATATATATACGTATATAACGCCATCTTGTCATGGGTCAATGTACATGTATAAATGCATAAAATACATAAGAAATGTGTTAATAAAATTTTCTCGGAACGCCATAAAAATCAATATGCCTTTTGGATAAACATTATCAAATCGTATTTTTATGGGACCTATGAGCAGAAGATAATAATAATTCACATGGGGAATCAAGAATATAGATACCCCTAGTATTTCTATGAATATATTAATTTATGAAAACCGTGCGTTTGCTCGTTTCTTCTGTATAATTTGGATCATGCCAAAAAGAAAGAAGGGATGGCCTTGACATACCTGTAGTAGGGAAAAATCCATATGATATTCTTGAGAAAGGTTGCACCGTACTCCCTTAGAATTGCAAAATCTCATGTTTCTTAAGATGCTAAGAAATCTCGTTAGGAATTGTCGTTTCAAGACATCTCGTTGAAGTCTTGTTGAATTCATGTTGCTAACGTTTTGAATCTTGTTAACGTTCTGGTAAGGATTTTTTTGGTTGAATGGATAACTTTCAATCTTTGGTTGAAAGAAGTATTGTGGTAAGAATGCTTAACATACTGGTCTTTAGTACGTATATATGTTTGGTATGGAAAAGAAGTCTTGTCGTAAGAATGGAACGATTGTGTAATATCGTGCCACCTTTTAATTTGTGGTATGAGTTATTCCAATTGAATGGGGGCTGCCACCTCATGCTTTTTAATATTTATCAAATATATCCCCAATTAATTAGGTAATGTACCATTACCCGGTAATTAACCAATTACTCGCATAATTAAAAATTATCTCAACTTACTTAAAATACTACTCTCTTTTAACATATCTTATACCCTTAATATCATGGTCATGTGGTACCTTGTATGGTACTAGTCCATAAATACCAGGTATTTAGCTCGTCCCGAATTTTATCCCAACATGCCAAACTTGGGCAAAAATTCATTTTCTTTGTCTTGCTTCCCCTCTTACCTTCACGAATTTACTCATCCCTTGTTTGAAATAGCGTGATACTTATAATCCCAAATAAATCTCGTTCCCCAAGTCACGTCGATTAACTTATGATGAAACTTCAGCGTACAAAATGTGGGATGTGACATCTCATTTTCGAGCTCTCATTAATTAATTTATTTATGGCGTATTTTCATGTACGAAAATATGGGGTGTAACAGATTTATACTAAAATATGCATATATTAAGCCGATTGTCAACACCCCACACTTAGCCTCTTGCTCTTCCTCGAGCAAGGGAACTATATTAACACCCCAAAACATGATAACACTATGAAAGGGGACTTCGCAATTAATTCAATCAAACACCTACCTTTTGACTATAATCGATATTGGAAATTAAGCATGAACACACAATTTTAACATTCTTCCCGCTTTTAAATAGCCCAAGTATACTCAATATTATTCAAGCAACTCAATCAACTCAATCAACCTCTCCACAATCACCTTACCTCAAAAGACAACTCGTTACCACTAAGCATCCTCAACTCACACACTCACCCAACACAAGAAACTGTACAACATCACCAATCCGTCAAGAGACCAAGTGCCCTCACCACAAGAAAAAGAGTGAATATCAAAGTAGTCCACACATTCACATATGTCATTGAACATAAATTAAGGACATCACACAATTCAACAAAATTCACTCACTCTCACAAAGAATTCATGTGTATCACGTGGTCGTACCATAAGCTTTCCCGTAGTGTACATCTCTACTAATCTAAGCTAACCAAATCTAGGATCAATTAGGACTTCAAGGTTGTAATGTAGGCTAAGGGATGGGTAGGATATATTTAGGAATAGTGACTCACTCTCCTAAGCACTTTAATACGCTACACTCACAATTCAAGCGCAATTTATTATCAATCCATTCATTTGTCATACATCATATATAACATATCCCTGTTTTCCATTAAGCATCTCTATGGATCCACTAGCACGAATGATAAAGCTTAGGAGATGTGTATATTTTTACATTATTTGAACTTTTATTTTCTTTTTCTTGCAATATTTTTTTCTTTTTTTTTCTTTTCTTTCACACACTCCATACTTTGGAGTTCATAAGCTAGTAAACTTTATTCACAATTTTGGTGCACCTTAAGGGCCCTTCCATAGTTCAACTCAAAAGAAGATTCCCAATCTCTCACCTTACTTCTTTTAGCCACTAAGTTCCTTATGAGGTAAAAGTTCAAAAATCTCGAATTAAGAACAAACTAGGAACACGGCTTGTAATGTGGTTGTCAATGAAATAGTCTATAGGCTCAAAGGGGCTAGAAACAGGAAAAGATTATTTGTTAGTGACAAGCACCTTTATGGTCAAGAAAGAAACGCCTATGTCATCTCCTAGACTAGCATAACTTAATGATTTCGCGTTGATTAACACACAGGGAAAGTTCTAGACTACACAAGATATCACAGAATATCAACAATCCTTACACACACATGGCACTTGACTCACTCAAGACGGTTCTGTGCGACTCTCAAGTCAAGCAAGCATAGCAAGTTGAGAATTTTTAAGCAACAACGCACTAGGTAGCATACAAGTCAATCAACTGAGAAAAAGGTGTCAAAGAGTAGGCTACTTAATTTACTTGTGTATTGCAATTTAAATCATATATGCAGGAAGACAGAGCGCATGTCATAACTTAACTAGCTAACATCAAACATGTCAATAGATACCTCATAGCAATCTCAATTTTCTTCCTTAACCTACTCCTAAGAAAAAAATAATAATAAAACTAACTAGAATACCCGGTTCAAGCTACACCCTTGAAAAAGAACCGGTGTCGAAAGAAAAACCAAGGGATACTACCTAACTACCTAAAAATATAAAATAAAATATTTTTGGTATTTTTAATCGGATTTTAATCCCTCAAGAAAATTGTCCAACAGATCCATCGCCGGGAAAAGTCAAAACTTTTTCTAAATTTTTTTGTTGTTGATAAATTAACTAATTAGACTATGTTATTATTAAACTAAGCTAAAAAGGTAATAAATAAAATAAAATTATAACCCCTACAAAGTAAAAAAAAATTGTATACAATTACACTACAAGGAGCATTCCCCCACCCCACACTTAAGCAATGCATAGTCCCCGATTCATAATAAATTCAAGAATAGAATAAGGTGGAAAGAAAGAACTCCCTGTTAATCGAAGTCTGCCTCCCCAGGATGCCCACTGGCTGCTGCAATGGGCTCATCATCTCCTAAGGGTACCAAAGCCATTGGTCCCGAAACATCATCATCATCGGCCTCATCATCAGATTCCTTGTTAGTGTTTTCATCCTCAGACAGATGAATGGTACTGCCTGGTGCTATGCCCAACATCTTCGTGGATGAACTAGAAAGGTCACTCTGCAATCTCGCACGCTCCTCATCTGACACCCCTAGCCTACCCATAATAACATTGAGGGTTTTGTAAAGATACCTGTTGAAATTTTCGTCCCTCTCAGTCCTAGCAGCTTGGGTGAGCTTGGATGTGGACTCTAGCAAGGATGTGATTTCCAAGAATGTTGTGTGTGACTCCACCACCTCATCATAGCCAGGTACTCTGGCACCTCACGCGAGAGGAAATGCTGTGTCAAGATGTTTCCATAGAAAAACCTTTTGATTCTCCCTCCAAAACGGGTACGCGCCATTTCTCGAAGCATGATCTCACCCACATTTATGGGGCGCCCGATCATCAAAAAGTAGATCACACACACTCGAGCTCGAGCGCACTGCTTTACATGCATTAATCGAGCTTGCACAAAGTTCTGCCAAACCTTAGTTGTTTTGTTGAAGTCGAACCGGAGCATTTCAAGTGAACATTTCCCTTAGTCCGCATCCACTTTGCATTGGAATCAACGCCACAAGTGTGTGACATATTGCTTGATAGCGTGGACACTTGACGAACTTTCGAAGCCGTCGGGGGTTAGGACTATCAACACCCAAAAAACGACACAAGGCCTCCCTATTCATTGGGATTTCCTTCCCCCTCACCCATGATTCATCCTTTTTCTCGTTCCAGTTGGCATATAACTCTCTTACCATGCTTAGGTTAGCTTGGCCCGTACATTCGAAGAGCTTATTCATCTTTCTCTCGATCAATGTACCAAGTACCTATGGGAAGTTCCGTTCTAAGGCTTTCACATTTATCCCCATTTCAGACACATATCTTCCATATGGAATAAAACTGTCACGACCCAAAATACATTAAGGTCGTGATGGCGCCAGACCCACTGTCATGCAAGCCAACACTTAATAATTAATAAAATCTTTACTTTAAAATTCTTGAATTCATTCCTTTTTTTATTTTCTTAAATAATAATTAGCGAGTTTCCACTGAGTAAACAATAATATCTTTAGCAAATTTAAATAGTGAGTAAATTCCATAATTGTCCCAGAACCCGGTGTCACAAGTGCATGAGCAAATTTTCTAGGAATCATACATGTATTACAATACTTGTCCGGAATACAAACTGGACAAGGAATTTTAACTAAAATACAATACATCTGAGGAAGACTCTGTCGGTTGCACGCCGTCTTCAGATGGTGCAGCTCGTCTAAGTCTCCAAGTCAGCCGCATCACTACGTCGAGCAGGGCCACGAGCTATGAATGTACCTGTGCAATAAAAATGCATGGCAAGTGTAGCATGAGTACGAAAACAACGTGTACTCAGTAAGTATCCCACCTAACCTCGAAGAGGTAGTGACGAAAGGTCGAATTTGACTCTTGCTAGAGGTCAATTTAATAAATCAAGGGCGACACTAAGCATAGATATCATAGGCAATTTAATAATTAGTAACAGGAAACACCAACTTCTTTCACATTTAAATCCTTAAATCTTCGTCATTTCAGTAAACAATTTATAATTCCCAGGCCAGTAAACAGGTATAAATCACAGAAAGTACGCGGCAATTATCATGCGCAAGAAATGTCGAGGGTCGAACGGCGCAGACCAACAATAATAAAATGTGCACTGCCGAAGGGTCGAACGGATCGAACCATAGATGCATCTATTACCCCGCTCGTGAATCGATCATGCGACGCGGTCATATTTAAATAATAGAGTTACCCTGCTCACGAATCATACATGCGACTCAGGTACTCATAAATATAGATATTCACACCATAAATTCACATTTTATCAGGAAAACAGTTACTCAAGGAAGTGATAAAATTCTCTTTTAATGGACTCGAAGATAGTATTTAAATCCTTTTCTGGAAATTCATTTGCCAAGTTCGATAAGGTTTTAATATTATAAATTTATCAATAAGGTTACAAATACGGCAAATAAAACATGCATTATCAGGAAAACATTTATCCCAGGTAAAAATCAATTCTCTTTCTAGATGATTAAGGAAAATAAACTTCAGCCTTCTTAGGTATTCAGTTACTAATTCGATAATATTAACAGTCTACTTTCATTAGCAAAATTACAAGTACAACAAGTTAAGCATGCTAGTGGGTCCTAAACTACCCAGACACAAGCATGATAGTAGCTACGCGCGGACTCTCGTCACCTCGTGCGTACGTAGCCCCCACAAATAGTAGCACATATTCAGTTAGTTCACCTATGGGGACAATTCCCCCTCACAAGGTTAGCAAGGAGACTTACCTCGCTCCGAAGATTCATAATCGGCCTCCAAGCCCTTCCAAGCCCTTCCGATGGCCCAAATCAATGCACAACGCCCCAAAACTAGCCAAATAACAGGCAAACCAATGAAAATATAATCTAATACTTGTAACAATTCAAATTATATAATTCCCACACTTAAATCCGTACCTAAACCATGTATCAACTTGAAATGAATTGGAACAACTTACCTTCTGATGCTTAAAGAAAATCTCCCCTTGAAGCTCTCCACAATCGCCTACACCAAAAGAAAATAGGAGACGAATGGCCAAATTTCCCGTTTAAAACACTGCACTGTCTACATTCCTTCCGCACCTGCGTTGACTATGCTCGCACCTGCGCGCCTACATGTGCGCCCAAACTCTCGCACCTCCGGCTTCCTCCTTCCACAGCCGGCTCCGCACCTGCGCTCTCTCGTCCGGAAATAACCTCGCACCTGCGGCCCCCAGTCAAGCCACCCCTTTTCCGCTTCTACGACACCATAGTCGCACCTGCGGTGCCACACCTATGGCCGAAACCTCGCAGGTGCGGTCACACCAGATGACAGCAGCCTCAGCTTTCTCTCAACTCCAAATTTGATCTGTTAACCACCCGGAATCCACCCGAGGCCCCGGGGACCCCATCCAATTACACCAACCTGTTCCAAAACATAATGCGGACCTGCCCGAGGCCTCAAATCACATCAAACAATTCCAAAACCACGAATCGCACTCCAATTCAAGCTTTAGCAACTTTAAAATTTCAAAGTTCTACATTCGATGCCGAAACCTATCAAATCACGTCCGGTTGATCCCAAATTTCGCACACATATCACATTCAACATTACAGAGTTGTTTCAACTTTTGAAATCGCATTCCGACCCCGATATCAAAATTTCCACTTCCGGTCGGATTTCTCAAAAACCTTCAAATTTCTATCTTTAGCCAAATGACTTCAAAATAACCTACGGACCTCCGAATTCACTTCCGATCGCGCTCCCAACTCCATAATCACCATACGGAACTATTCCCAGACTCAGAACCCCAACCGGACATCAAATCACTGAAATACACTTCAACCCAGACTTATGAAGTCTCTTCTAAAATGTTGTCTTCTACAATATGCACCGAAAAGCTCCCGGGTCGTCCAAAATCCGTTCCGAACATACGCCCAAGTCTGAAATCATCATACAAACCTGCTGGAACCTTCAAATTTCTGATTCTGAGGTCCTTTACTCAAAATTCCAATCTTAGTCAATTCTTCCAACTTAAGGCTTCCGAAATGAGAATTTTCTTTCCAAATTGACTATGAAATTCCCGAATTTAGCTCCGACCAGGCCTACGAGTCCTAATACCTGAAATGAAGCTTCTCATGCCCTCAAACCGCTGAACGACGCGTTAGATCTCAAAATGACCGGTCAGGTCGTTACATTCTCTCCCACTTAAACATACATTCGTCCTCGAACGTGCCACGAACTGCTCTGTAATTGACCAAATTCATTGTTTAACACTTTGTGCACCTACCTGTGCTGCCACCACTCAGTTGAGCTCATTAGCTCGATCAAATTTGACGATATCCTCCTTTATCCATACAATAAGCTCAGAACCCCGTTCCAACACCCGAAAGTCTTTGTCAGGCCTGTTTCCAATATATGAACACCGTATCAACTACCACACGATGTACCAGAACATGACTGCATACCTTTGCTGAATTATCACCATGCACCACATAATTCATCACCTAACCACAATGACATTCCTTGAACCTTAATAGCCAATATTCCACGAATCTGATGCTCCCAATGCACCTCATGACATATATACAGGTCCTGCTATACGCTTACGATACCACCACAATGAAGGAGATGTGTAGAAATTCACAACCAACTACAAAGTTAACTAAGCATTGAATCCCTCCTCTTGACTAGGATCATCACCTCATTACTAACCAAATCATGGTATTTGTTATTTAATATACACTTCACATAACCTTAGCGCACTGATCCCTGATCTGATAGTCTCGTCTCACCCCAGTATGAACTGCTCAGGCAACAAATTACCCCAGACATGACCAACAGTCTCACATGATGCCACAATGCACCAGTAGGCCACAACTCGAACGTGATACATAAATAAAATGAATTATGAAAGGAACTATTCAACTCATGCAATTAATGTGAACCTTCCTCTAAAAAGTAGGAAGCAAAACACAAGAAATAGATACAGGGAACCTTACTCAACATCACACTAT
The DNA here is from genome assembly GCA_005239505.1 of Nicotiana paniculata. NCBI lineage: Eukaryota > Viridiplantae > Streptophyta > Magnoliopsida > Solanales > Solanaceae > Nicotiana > Nicotiana paniculata. Next base: position 18,892 of record MDKI01236857.1, read on the forward strand.
TGCGGCGTGAAACCCGATCCAAATAACATACCCGTGGCGGCGTGGCACCCGATCCACACATGAAATTTACATAAGGAGATACACACTGAGCTAAATTTCTCATTACCACAAAATACTGAATACCGGTCACAAGCACGCTAAGTGCATAATACCATCCTGGGGAGACTGATAGAGCCATACGCTAAAGAACTCGAGAACAACTGGGGTGCGATATATAGACTCTGAATCTCAAGAGATCTCTTGCTCACATAACCTCATTACTACGTGCAAACCTCAACACATAAGAAATTATCAATTTGTTCCACAACTCACACGGCACAACAATATTACATGAAATGGACGAAGACGGAACAACATCCGATATTCCAACACCCCTCCTTGAGAAGCGCCATACTGAAATGAACACACCTGACTCACATGGAGCCCACAACCATATTCGAATCCATTTACAACCTCACGTCAATTTTGCTCGCACTGCACTAGACTGATAGCCTTACCTGGATCCATATTAACCCACTTCCTCTCATAATATGCAAGAACAACCATCATAGCTTGGGCAAACACCCCTCAATCCACAACCAAATGAACTGAACGCCTTTCAGGCATAAATTCTCAAATAAGCAATATTTCACTTCTTTATACTCAATCTAAATCTTCAATCCATTAAGTGACTACATGTCACACTCATACAATCTTCCCATGGTCATGTTCCCAAGTCCTTCCTCACAAGGTTACAAGTCTGCACATCCATACCACCGACCACACTAACTCTGTAAAACAAATCAAGAACCATAACTAGGATGCAAAGCCTCTTTCACCAAACACCGATCTCAAGTGACACTGAAGACAACACCAGCTTACTCTAAACATTCCTTGTCAACACCGAACCGCAACCTAGATCCTTACTTCCAGTTACATACTGCTTACCACACCTAACATGCCAGTATGAGATAGCGCAAGAATTCTATCATAACTTCTGAACCACTAATAGGGTGACCACTTCATCTTATAGAAACCTTTACTTACCTCAATTCAAGAGAAGAACCATAACACACGAGTGAATTACCACAATCACAATACATGCAAATCCTTAAGTAGTAGTCTATACCACCATAACCCTTCCGGGATCCGCCCACCCATGACAGGCCATAGTGCTTGAATGCTTCCAAATATAATCTATCACGGCGACCGACACGCCTCGCACATACCGTCACAAATCACATGCATAACTTAATCACGCTGAAGGAACTGATCACTGCCGTACATGTGCCATTTCAACCATGGCAATCCAATCTATTTTATTCCAATATATCCTTTACTTGACTTAGAAGTAACAATAGCCTCATCCAAAAACATTGTGAACCCAAGTCCACTCTCCTCTCGAGTGACTTTATATCACGAGACCACGTTGTCTCAAATCTCGCGGGTCATCTCATAGCCTCCAATGCTGCATCGCAAGCCAAAGATAACCTGGAGCACTCCAAGCCTCCTATCGCGGTCTGCTGCAAAAAGCCAAATTCTTAACCATGTTGCAGGCTTGAAACCCTTAAACACCACATTCTTAACCTTTTGAATTCATTGGAACCATTGTTGAGATTCACCCACTCTGGCTTGGTCCCGAATATAATCAACTCTACAGCTTCACTGGCACCTGAACTCCCATCTTGATAAGGCACCCGACTGAATCCCTTCCCTTGTAAATTACCTCTGTACTAAGAATAAATCCTGAATCTTTCCAAAGCCTAAACCAGGTTCAATAAGGCCAACCCTTTCACACCTTTATCAAATCCCATGCTCAATTACTATTCTACTCATTTCCCCTTAGCTGCAATAACTTGCCAATACGCCGATAATCCGCAACCCCATGAGAATATAATTCCGTAACCCAATCGCAGGCGGTGGGACTCTCCCATTTAGCCTGAAGCTGCTCCTTGCACTACTCTGGACCCAACCGAAATTCTTTCTTCAATCTTGACGTGATCTTGCTCAACTAACCCGTCAAATTATTCTAAATTCTCCTATTAGCATTCCATGAATACTTAAATTCCCTCACATCATTCACATATTCGGCCTCCTACCAAATAGCCACTGGAATTCCTCGCAGAAACTTGCCAACCACAAGACCGCTAACCTGCTCACAGGAGATAACCCTCCTGCGGAAATTACCAACTGACACCTTCCAACAACGTTGTACAGCACAATCTCTACAACACCAATACCCCGTCCTGCACCCGTTCTCATTTACCAACTTTACCTGTCCGTCCGCTCCTCATGGACATCTACTAAATGCGCGACAATATCTTCTAATCCACAGCTATGTTGCATCCTTCTTCATATCAAACAATTCTTCTCTGTTGTATCCGATCTTCCGCCAAAATAGCCAATATTTCAATTTAAGCCTGTGGAACCAATCACCGTCCACTAAAATTCTCAAATTGCTCCAAACATGTCCTCAAGATGAGTATCTATCTTACCACAGAACCCATATGCTACGTTTCCCTCTCCCACTTTAGTTAAATCACTCCTTTAAGCAACTACCTGACTTTCGTTTCTTACACTTGGACTTTTAGAAGTTTATCCGCCACCTGACACTTCCCACATGTCCTTCTTCATCCCTTGCCGCCCAGCCGTTGCCTTAGGCCAATAACTATCTTTGTAGCACTTAAACCAGCAGATCACCACAACTTCAAACCTTTCTGAAGATCATCTTTCTTGAGCCGCCCGGGTTAGAAATACCTATTCAGTCCTGAACCACCGCACACCACGATCTCTGACAACCGCTTCTTCAATATTACTTCACAACACTCTGACACAATGCAACCAAAGAAACTATAACACCGGCGAACTTAACATATTTTATCCGATCAAAGACAACGACACCACATCACAGATGAAAGTTCCACCTTACTTGAAAACACCAAGTCTTATTACTTTATCAACCAAAACTTGAACATTTATAGTTCAATTGCCTTTCCTCCGCCGGAAATCAACTACCGAAACCTCGGAATCACGCTCTGGGAAGACCTCATCTCAAGTCATTCACTGCCCCGACCTGTGGGCAAGCATCACACCATCACATCAACATCGTGCGGTAATCAATCATAAACATCATAACCACCTGAGCATAGCCTCAAAGCTCTCTGAAATACAATTACTGAGCTGAAACAACATAATATCCTTCCGCAGGGCAACGACAGTAGCCTAAACCAACTACGCAAGGAAAAACATCACGCATTATATCTGTAGTACCATTACCATTCCTCAAATTCCCGATTTATAGCAAGCGCTTTGCGACGGATAAGATGGAATAGGAAGAAACGTTGGCATAAGCCTTAAAGGGAATCAAACCGCACAATGAGGAATCAAGAAGGTAAGTACTCCTAACAGCCATGTAGCCTCTCGAAGATAAGTACATACATCTCCGTACCGATCCGCAAGACTCTACTAGACTTGCTCATGACTCGTGAGACCTAAGGGAACCTAGTGCTCTGATACCATGTTGTCACAACCCAAAATCCATTAAGGTCGTGATGGCACCGTTCACCACTGTCAGGAAAGCCAACACTTAATAATTAATAATATCTTTACTTTAAAATTCTTGAAGTCATTCTCTTTTTTCATTTTCTTAAATAATAATTAGCGAGTTTCCACTGAGAAAAAATAATATCTTTAGCAAATTTAAATAGTGAGGAAATCCCATAGTTGTCCCAGAACCCGGTGTCACAAGTGCACGAGAAAATTTTCTAGGAACCATACATGTATTACAATACTTGTCTGGAATACAAACTGGACAAGGAATTTTAAATAAAATACAATACATCTAAAGAAGACTCTGTCAGCTGCGCGTCGTCTTCGGATGGTGCAGCTCGTCTAAGTCTCCAAGTCAGCCACATCACTGCATCGAGCAGGGCCACTAGCTATGAATGTACCTGTGCAATAAAAATGCACAGCAAGAGTAGCATGAGTAAGTATCCCGCCTAACCTCGAATAGGTAGTGACGAGAGGTGGAATTTGACACTTGCTAGAGGTCAATTTAATAAAATCAAGGGCGACACTAAGCATAGATATCATAGGCAATTTAATAAGTAGTGACAGGAAACAACAACTTCTTTCACATTTAAATCCTTAAATCTTCATCATTTCAGTTAACAATTTATAATTCCTAGGCCAGTAAACAGGTATAAATCACAGAAAGTACGCAACAATTATCATGCGCAAGAAATGCCGAGGGTCAAACGGCGCGGACCAACAATAATAAAATGTGCACTGCCGAAGGGTCAAACGACTCGAACCATAGATGCATCTATTACCCCGCTCGCGAATCGATCATGTGACGTGGTCATATATAAATAATAGAGTTACCCTGCTTGCGAATCATACATGCGACTCAGATACTCATAAATACAGATATTCGCACCATAAATTCATATTTTATCAGGAAAACAGTTACTCAAGGAAGTGATAAAATTCTCTTTTAATGGACTCGAAGATAGTATTTAAATCCTTTTCTGGAAATTCATTTTCCAAGTTCGATATGGTTTTAAATATTATAAATTTATCCGTAAGGTTACAAGTACGGCAAAAAAAACATACATTATCAGGAAAACAATTATCCCAGGGAAAAATCAATTCTCTTTCTAGATGTTTAAGGAAAATAAACTTCAGCCTTCTTAGGTATTCAGTTACTAATTCGATAATATTATCAGTCTAATTTCATTAGCAAAATTACAAGTACAACAAGTTAAGCATGCTAGTGGGTCCTAAACTACCCAGACACAAGCATGATAGTAGCTACGCACGAACTCTCGTCACCTCGTGCGTACGTAGCCCCCACAAATAGTAGCACATATTCAGTTAGTTCACCTATGGGGACAACTCCCCCTCACAAGTTTAGAAAAGAGACTTACCTCGCTCCGAAGATTCATAACCAGCCTACATGCCCTTCCGATGACCCAAATCAATGCACAATGCCCCAAAACTATCCAAATAACAGGAAAACCAATGAAAATATAATCTAATACTTGTAACAATTCAAATTATATAGTTTCCCATCCCCTCTCAAAAAATTGACCAAATTGCCTTCAGGATCACGTGTCCAGATTCCGAAATTTCTTGAAGATAAACTCTACCCATAGCCTTACTAACTCAAATATATAATTTACTCTAATTTTCATGCTCAAATTCGAGGGCAAAATCCAAAAATACAAATTCTAGGTTTTCTTCCAAACCCCATAATTTTCCACAAATCTGTACCTAAGCCATGTATCAACTTGAAATGAATTGGAACAACTTACCTTGTGATGCTTGAAGAAAATCTCCCCTGGAAGCTCTCCACAATCGCCCATACCAAAAGAAAATAGGAGAAGAATGGCCAAATTTCCCGTTTAAAACACTGCACTGCCTCCAGTCCTTCCGCACCAGCGGTGACTACGCCCGCACCTGCGCGCCTGCAGGTACGCCCAAACTCTCGCACCTGCATCTTCCTCCTTCCCCAGCCAGCTCCGCACCTACGTTCTCTCGTCCACATCTGCGCCTTCGTAGGTACGAAAATAACCTCGCACCTGCGGTCCCCAGCCAAGCCACCCCTTTTTCCGCTTCTGCGACACCATAGCCGCACCTGCGGCCAAAACCTCGCAGGTGCGGTCACACTAGATGACAGTTGCCTCAGCTTTCTGTCAACTCCAAATTTGATCCGTTAACCACCCGAAATCCACCCTAGGCCCTCGGGAACCCGTCCAATTACACCAACCTGTTCCAAAACATAATGCGGGCCTGCCTGAGGCCTCAAATCACATCAAACAACGCCGAAACCGTGAATCGCACTCCAATTCAAGCTTTATGAACTTTGAAATTTCAAACTTCTACATTCGATGTCGAAACCTATCAAATCACGTCCGATTGACCCCAAATTTTGCACACAAGTCATATTCAACATTACGGGAATGTTCTAACTTTCGGAATCGCATTCCGACCCCGATATCAAAATTTTCACTTCCGGGCGGATTTCTCAAAAACCTTCAAATTTCTTCTTTAGCCAAATGACTTCAAAATAACCTACGGACTTCCGAGTTCACTTCCGATCACGCTCCCAACTCCAGAATCACCATACGGAGCTATTCTCAGACTCGGAACCTCAACCGGACATCAATATCACTGAAATACACTTCAACCCAGACTTATGAAGTCTCTTCTAAAATGCTGCCTTCTACAATATGCACCGAAACTCTCCCGGATCGTCCAAAACCCGTTCCGGACATACGCCCAAGTCCAAAATCATCATATGAACCTGTTGGAACCTTCGCATTTCTGATTCTGAGGTCCTTTACTCAAAATTCCAATCTTAGTCAATTCTTCCAACTTAAGGCTTCCGAAATTAGAATTTTATTTCCAAATTGACTCCGAACTTCCCAAAATTTAGCTCCGACCACGCCTACGAGTCCTAATACCTGAAACAAAGCTGCTCATTCCCTCAAACCGTTGAACGACGCACTAGAGCTCAAAATGACCGGTCGGATCGTTACAAAATCTACCATGCCACTTCTTTGCGTCATCCCGTACTAGCTCCACCGGAGGTCGTGATTGCTTTATATACCCACTAGCCACTTGCTTTACCTTGGCTTGTCGGAAGAGATCTCGCATTGCTTGTGTTTATTTGGAGGGGGATCATTGGTGGAGGACTCCTCCACCCCTTTTTCTTTCGTAGCACCGTCACGAGCTATAGCAACCTGCACACACGATAAACACAAAGATGAGAATGAATCGAGTAATTTCATTTAAGGTCATCGTGAGAGTCAAAACAACCCCACACTTAAAACCAAAGTCTATATATAATTGATTCATGATATTGATCCAACATGCACCAATGCGTCATCACAAGGCTATAGGTACTCAGACTCCCTTATGCCATTCAAATCACTTATATAGCATGGCCGTAGCTTAATTATGGTGCAGTCCTAACAAAGCTAAAGTCTATATTCCATCACTAATTTAGTATACTAGTTATGACTTACAAGAGTTTACAACAATAAACAACACCCCCAAACACCTCACATTTCGCCCAAACTCATATACAACTACACTCGGCTACTTAGATTTCACTAGTGTTCAAATTTAATCTCTTAGGCATTTTAGCAAATACCTTGTGGCATCAATTTTTCTCTTGTATTTCAACAATGGTGTAACAAGGTGGTCCTCTCAAATTTACATGAAGTAGAGGAAATTTTAGTTTACTACTTCAAACACACATTCATAACCAAATTTGTGCATCAATTTCGTCTATATTAAAACCATCCACCATATAATAAAACATGTTTAAGAAACCTAGGGAATTGGGGGTTGTTGAGGAAGTAGAGATAAAACTACACTAAAAAATTTCAAAATACAAGAAAAAAAAAACAAGAAGAACATAACTTTGAGTCTTGAATTTTAATTGAGCAAGAAAGATTGAAGATTGAGAAAGATAAAAGAAAAAAAAATTAGAAGAAGAAAAAGCGAGAGAAAGTGGCATTTTTTTTTAGGGAAGGGGTTTTAGATTTTCTAATTTAATTGTGTGTGTATATGGGTATGTGGGTTGGGTTATTTGGGTTTGGGTGTTTTAAATAAATAAAACAACAAAAAAGTTTTTACAAACCTGACCCACCAGCCCAGCGCCCCACGTCGGGGCTGGTGTTGGGCTATTGTAGCACAAAGGAAATTGCGCCCCAGCCAGCGTGGGGCGCTGGGCTAGGTGCTCAAATCGTCAATTTGTTTTTTATCTACTACCCTAACATTCAATGCATAAATTACACTCACACCACACCATCCCCACCTAATATTTTATACAACTACAAACAAAACAAGAATTTTAATCTACTCTAACTAAAAGAAAATAAAAACTAAGCTATGAAAGCAGTAAAAATTGGGTTGCCTCCCAACAAGCGCCAGATTTAACGTCGCGGCACGACTCAACACATGTTTAAGCATCGGCCAAGTCCACCGAGGCCTTGTGACGTGCAATGTCACCACCCCAATAATGCTTTATTCTCTGGCCATTTACTAAGAATGTACCGCTTGAGCTCATATCACGCAGCTCCACTGCTCCATGAGGCCTTACACTTACCACAACAAAAGGACCTACCCAACAAGACTTAAGCTTTCCGGGGAAAAGCTTCAACCTTGAATTGAACAAGAGAGCTTCCTGACCTGGTCCGAACTCACGATGTTTGATGTGCTTCTTATGCCACTTCTTCGTCTTTTCTTTATATAATTTGGCATTTTCATATGCGTGCAGTCGAAACTCATCAAGCTCATTGAGTTGCAGCAATCTCTTCTCACCAGCTGAGTCCATATCCATATTTAGCTTTTTGATCGCCCAATAAACTTTATGTTCAAGATCGACGGGCAAGTGGCATGCCTTCCCATAAACCAACTTGTATGGAGAGGTACTTATGGGAGTCTTGTGTGTTGTTCGATATGCCCATGATGCGTCATCCATCTTCCCGGCACAGTCCTTTCTATTCCCACTTATTTTTTTCTCCAAAATATACTTTACCTCTCTGTTTGAAACATCTACTTGACCCTTCGTTTGGGGATGATAGGCAGTGGAAACCTTGTGCTTAACTCCATATTTTGCAAGAACATTATTCAGCAATTTGTTACAAAAGTGAGTTCCTCCGTCACTTATCAACACTCTTGAATAGAAAGTTTCTAAATGTATAGAAGACTCTCGATTAATTGGTTGTAATGTTCACGACCAAAACGTGTGAAGATGTGCTTCTTTACAAAGCTTACCACTAACTTTGTGTCATTAGTAGGAAGAGCAATGGCCCCTACCCACTTAGAAACATAGTCAACTGCCACCAAGATGTACCTGTGATCATTAGAATATGGGAACGGTCCCATGAAATCAATCCCCCAAATATCAAAAAGTTCAACTGCCAGAATATTTTGCAAAGGCATCTCATGCTTCTTAGTGATAGTTCTGGTTTTTGGCATCTATCACAATTTTTAACAAAGGCATGTGCATCCTTAAATAATTTTGGCCAATAGAAACCTGATTGTAGCACTTTTTGGGCGGTTCTATCCCTACCGTGATAACCTCCGTATGGAGAAGCATGGCAGTCATGCATTATTGCATTCATCTCTTCCTCAGGAATAAACCTTCGCAACAACTGATTTGCGCACTTCCTATACAAGAATGGCTTGTCCCACATTTAGAGCCTCACATCATGTAAGAATCTTCTTCTATTGTCAGGTGTCAATTCTGGTGGTGTCACCCCACTTGCAATAAAATTCACATAATCTGCATACCATGGAGCTTCACCTGAAGTGACTGCGAATAACTTTTCATCAGGAAATGTTTCTTTGATTGACCCTCCTTCAGCTACATGGCTCTGATTTTCAAGTCTGGACAAGTGATCAGCCACTTGATTTTCTGTCCCTTTTCGATCTTGGATCTCTAAGCCAAATTCTTGTAAGAGGATGACCCAACGAATCAGCCTCATCTTGGCATCCAAACAAATACCTGATAGCTGAATGATCTATGTAGATGATGACCTTGGTCCCCACTAGATAGGATCTGAACTTGTCAAACGCCCACACCACTGCAAGAAGCTCTTTTTTAGTAACTGTGTAGTTCATCTGGGATGGATTCAGAGTTTTGTTCGCATAGTAAATGGAGTGAAAGATTTTATTTCTCCTTTTCCCCCAAACAACTGTGATATCTATGTCACTTGCATCGCACATCAACTTAAATGGCTGCTCCCAATCCAGAGCAACGATAATTGGTGCAGTCACTGACCTTCCCTTCAGCTCCTCAAATGCTTTCGGACAGGCATTATCAAACTTGAAGGGGGCATCTTTCTCTAGAATCCTGGACAAAGGAGAAGAAATTTTTGAAAAATCTTTAATGAAATGACGATAAAAACCTGCATCACCCAAGAAACTGTGAATGCCGTAGACGGATGTTGGTGGGGGGAAATTTTCAATCGCCTCCACCTTTGCTTTAGCCACCTGCAAACCATTTTTGGACACCTTGTGCCCCAAGACTATACCTTCACGTACCATGAAATGGCACTTTTCCTGGTTTAGTACCAGGTTTGTCTCTTCACACCTAGCAAGCACTTTATCAAGATTCATTAAACAATTATCGAAAGAACACCCAAACACAGAGAAATCATCCATGAAAACTTCTACAAATCTTTCAACCATGTCAGTAATTAAAATAGCCATCATACACCTTTGAAAAGTCACAGGTGCATTACAGAGACCAAAGGGCATTCTCTTGAACGCATACGTGCCATAGGGACACGTAAATGTAGTTTTCTCTTGGTCCTCTAGGGCTATAGCAATCTGATTATACCTCAAATTACCATCCAGGAAATAGTAGTATTCCTGGCCAGCTAATCTATCAAGCATTTGGTCAATAAAGGGGAGGGGAAAGTGGTCTTTCCGGGTGGCATTGTTCAATTTTCTATAATCTATGCAAATTCTCCACCCAGTGACAGTTCTTGTAGGAATTAAGTCATTATTTTCATTAACCACCACAGTCATCCCCCCTTTCTTAGGTACACATTGAACGGGGCTTACCCATTTTCTATCAGAGATTGGAAATACAATACGTGCATCAAGCCACTTAATCACTTCTTTTCTTACCACCTCTTTCATGATTGGATTTATTAGGCATTGTTGTTCTACACTTGTCTTGTGTCCTTCCTCCATGAGGATTTTATGCATGCAGAAAGATGGACTAATGCCTTTAATGTTAGATAGTGTCCACCCAATTCTTCGTTTGTGCTCACGTAGCACTCTCAATAGCTTTTCTTCTTGCAATTTAGACAAGTAAGAAGAAACAATAATAGGTAAAGTGACAGAACTACCCAAATAAGCATATTGAAGGTGAGGGGGTAAGGGTTTAAGCTCCAATTTTGGAATTTCTTCAATTGACGGCTTTGGAGAAGGCCCACTTGGCCTATTAAGGGGCTCAAATGAGTGTGTTCCCTGCATGTAAGCACAGGATGCATCTAGGATACATTTGGAAAAGTCATTCTCACACAATTGAATCGGGCAAGGAAGTCTTTGAGTCCTTCGCCGAGTGACTATTTAATGGATAAGATGTCGTTTACCTTTCCCTATGCTTTCGTAGCCCCGGCATGGGCGGTAATTGTGAGTACCACGTCAGATCTCCCCCAGTTAGGGTTTCACCAAACTTTTTCAGCAATATGGATGACATTTGTTCTTTGACGAGATTGTTGCATGTCACTGCAGTGACATAGTGGTTCACATGATCCTCAGGGTCCGTCGTACCATCATATATTTTCAAGTATCGCGGAATTTTGAAGGTTTTTGGTATGGCATGTGGTGCGGCCTCGTCTCTATACGCTTGCTCCACCAACCGGCTGGTGTCCCATTTTAGTAAAAGTTTAGGGGCGCCCAGTATTTTGTCCACCCTTTCTTGGTGTTCTTTCATTTGGTTGCGGAGCATTTTATTCTCGTTCCCCATCTCCTCCATCTTCCTCAAAATGACTGTGACGGTGTCATTACCTACATCATTAACATTATAAGTTATACCTGTTACGGGAGGAGGGTTGTGCTGCTCATGTGTGTGACGCAGCCTCTCGCGTCTTCCCTGCTCGTCCTTGGGAGGGGTTTGTCGTGTGCTTGTTAACCACGCTTCTAATAGATTTTTCACTGCTGGTGGTGCCTCTTCCGTTGTGGACGTAGAGGCCTCTTTTCCATGTGAGGTCGTAAAGCTGCCGTAAGGGAGGGGTGAACCACTCCATCTAGGGGAACCGTTTGGTGTCACGTTCTCCTCGTCTGTTCCATTGACCTCATTGATGGTGTCTAGGAGGTTGGCAGTAAGGCCAGCCGCCGCTTTCATTCTTCCCTGTCCATTACCTGCCATGTTAGACTATGCACGCGGCAGAAGACAAGATTTTATATGGTGTTACTGTTTTTGTTAGATCTAGAAGAAACTAACACTTTGACTAGGAAATCCCCATAGATAGCGCCAAATTGTTTTACCAAAAAATATTAATCCTTGGTTAAATTAATTAATAAGTTATCAAGATGGGTCAATACTATTTAGAGCTAATTAATTCCATATCTGAGATGGATAACACGAACAATAACGTAGTAGAGTGAAAATATTGACGATGAATGTGACCGGATGTAATAGTGTGTAAAAAACCATGCATTAATAACATTAAATGACAATAACTATAAATAGAGAGGAAGATTCACCCAATATTGAAGAGGATGAAGGATTCCTTCCTCCGATAATAATGAATGACACGAGTGTTGGCGAATATTATACACTTTCTTGGATCTGATGGAAATGACAATACAATAGTTCACAAAAAGGTTAAATCTCTACTAAAAGTGGTTCTTTGTATTTTCTCTGAGAGCTTATCCTTTTAAAAATGTTATTATTATATGGAATATTACATGCCTTTTCCCCCTCCTTTCTTTCTATTTATATGGGATATTCCCCAAGAATCCTCAAAGTACAAGCAGAGAGAATATTTCCTCTAAAGATCCTAGTACAAAACTAGTCGTTACTTCTAGTTCTACTACTCGACTGGTTGCTGAGCTGTTCGATTCATGTGATTACTGATTGACAACGAACACGCCGCTAATAATGGTTTGCGAGTTGCTCTCACCGTCCTTTTCTGCACGGCTTGATCCTCAATCTAATTTTGACCCATACAAAGCAAAAGAGCCAATTAGAGTCACTTCAAGCAAAGGCCATTTCATTGGCACAGAATGGCAGTTGGAGTGAAGAAACAAATGCTAGAAATAAAGTCTTGAACATATTACAAAACATGACTGGACTGGCAACTTTGTATAATATCAGAAGGCAAAAGCCATACCAAACCAATTGCTAGCCAAGTTTTTGAACAACGTCGACGTAAAAAAGGCGTTAGGAGTGAACGAAACTATGGTTTTTGAGCAGTAAGGTGGTGGGGTAAGAATTACATGAAGATTTGATGAAAAGTGTGAAGTACATGGAGAAGTTTCTTTACAAGAATATCAAAGTTTTGTTGTGTGAAGGGCAGTTGGATTTGAGGCTTGGGTGAGAGAATGAAGTGGGAGGGAATTGATAAGTTCTTGGAAGAAGATAGAAAAATTTGAGTGTAAATGGTGAGGTAGCAGGGTATGTGAAAAAATGGGGGAGAGTAAGCCATGTTGTTGTATTGGGTGTTGGGCATTTGGTTCCACATGATCAGCCATTGAATTCTCAAGCCATGATCCAAGATTGGGTTCTTGAAAAGGGTTCTTTTGCTAATGATCAAATTGAGAACTTGTCTACCACTTTGGCTGAAGTGATTTAAGATCTAACATGGTATTTCTCTATATTGTGCGAACTCTTCAAAATGGTGATGCTCGTGTGTCGGATCCAAAACACACTAGGAAACATTTTCGAAGAGTCCGAGAAATATAAGAATTTTTTATTGTAACTTGTAAGAGATCATAATGTGTATTGGTATATTCCTATTTCAGGGATGCAAAGCATTAAAGATGTTATTGTTTAACCAAAGAATTAGATTCGTAGTCAAAGCTATTTTAAGAAGTACTCGGGCTTCTAATAATAAGAATTAGACTTGTAAATAAGAAAGCAATAAGATCACACAAAAGTAAGTATATTTCAGTAGTGGTTCGAACGTGTCTATACAAGTGAGATTTTACTCCTTTTTATAGGGAATTTCTTAATATGACGTCTACTCTTCTTAATGATGGAGCATTAATGACTAATAATATCATTAATGTAACGTTACAATTGGTAATCGTAATTGTTGCGCGAAGATTATGTACGTTTAGCTCATTGATTGAAGATATTTGAATATGCCCTTTATTCTGCCTTGGTTCATTCTGATCGCGTCTTTTCAACTCCTCAATTAGACTGGAACTCCCGCATCTAATTGTCTCGTGTGTTGCTATTCTGTTCCTCTTTGTCCCGTACTTCTTTCTAAACTTCTGATCAGCTGTCATGTTTTCATTTATCCACGTAGATTGCCTTGTCATCAGAAATACTACACGTGTGAAGTCTATTCTTTACCAATACATATAGTCCCCCCACTTACCATTTATTTATCAATTAAATATTTGGTAAGTGGATACTCATTTATGGCGGGAACTTTTTGCCTCCATTTCACTCGTACCATTGCATCCGTCTCTAAATGTATGTGTCGCTTGTCACTTCCATTTAATGCTCGGGCCATGTGGTGTTCTCGGATTGATTCTGCAATTCATCAGCGCCTTTGGGGCTTTTTGTGGCTGCATCACTCACGAAGTGGCAGTTCTAATTATGACTTTCACATCAGTGTTTTTTCTAGTTTTTTGATAGTTGCCTCTGAGTATAAATACCCTTTTTCCTGCCTTTTCTTTCACGAAAAACTTCTAACTTTCCTTCATTACTTGTAAATTCCTCTTTCACGTAAATATGTCTTCCTCAAATCAAGAACCCAAGAAGGTTATCATTGTAGATGAACTATCTCCTTCTTCACTCTAATCCGGAGTAAGAGGTAGACTAAGAAGCTTGAGTTCTACACCTTCTAGGGGTTCTTCTTCTCCTTGAAACATTACTCCCCTGCCATCTTCTAGGGCTAATGTTTCTTCGTCTTCTTCTAGGGTTAGAGCTTGTAGATCTTCTTCTAAGAGTAGAGAACTTAACGAACCACTTCGTGAGCCAAAAGTTGATGAGATTGTTCCTGCTGATTTTTCTTTTGTAAAGGATAGTGGGGCCATAAGAAAACAGTTTTCTTCTATGACATCTCATGATCGTGTTGATCTTTACCCTACTCAAATCACTGAGGGTTTAGTTTCACTCGTGCGTAGAGATTGTTATTGGAAATATGACTTTCCAGTATTAATTCACAATGAGAATCAGAGAATAACCTCTTACAGAACTGGGTATTCTTTTGTGTATTCTTACCCCTTTACTTTAGGATTCAAGCCTCCCATCGACCCTGTCATCATAGAATTCTGTCGATTTTTTAATGTGTGCTTAGGACAGATCGGTCCTCTTATCTGGAGGGCAGTAGCATGCCTTATATATTTGGCCACCTTAGCTTCAGTTCCTTTTACTTTTCATCATCTCATTCATCTCTATTCTCCTATGTTGTTCCGGAAAGGAGTTTTTACTCTTGCGGCTAGGAGTAAAAGAGTTTTGATTATACCTGATGATGATAAATATAGAGGGCAGTATGTCCATATGTTTCTGTCCCTACTAAAGGTTTGGTAGGTGAAGAAAATCTCCCCTTCCCTGAGAAGTGGAACTTTGCATGTGAGTACATTTTGGCTCATTTTCTTTTTTATTATTATTTTTTGATAAATCTTCAGTACCGTGACTATTTTTTTTCTTTTTGCAGCAACCATGGGAAACGTTGAGGAGGTCTTCGATTTTCGTGGTTGGGTAGAAAAATTGTTGTTGATCGCTCCAATGGAAGAACGTTCTTGGAAGTACCTCTCAGTGAGGTTTGGTTGGAAAGTGAAAACCCATGGTAGGTTTTTTATATTTCATTTCTTTCTCCTTTTAAGCTTCTCTAATCCCTTTTATTTGTTAGGGTTTTTCGCTCATGGGTTCTTTGTTGCTGCTGTATCTGCTTCGAAACTTTCATTTGTCAAGGCCCAAGAAATTATTATGAACTCCTCTTCATCAAAAATGAAAGCAACTGGGTCTCGGACCTTGGAAGATGAGGAAGGTTTGCTGATTCGGAGGTCATGGAGAAGAAAGGTCGTGTCTGACAACGAATCTGCTCCAGTTACTGATCCACCTTCTGTGCTTGAGTCAGATCATTCCTCTCCTGAAGATGCAACTCCTTCCTCCGCCAATGAATCAATTGAACAATTATTCCACCAAGGCTTTGGCACAGTTTCAGAGGAGGCACCTCTTGCCAATTTTTCCTCCATCTGCTCCAGTGGAACTTTCATCTTCCTCACTTGTTGATGTTTCTGCTCCCCCGCCTATTACATCTGTGGCTCCTTCATCTGCCCCTACTTTCGTGCCTTCTATTGTCGAAGTAGGATCTTAGTAGTGGGGAGATGAAGCAAATTATGATAGAGGTTCCTGCGGGAGGTAGCCTCTTAAAGAAATCAGGCCGGGCGGATGTGTGGTTGAAGCCTCTGATAGGCCCGGTTGAGAAGTCTAAGTTGGAAAGCCATAGCTCCTTAACTTAGATGAACGAGATTGTACACTCGTCCTTAAAGGTATCCTTTATATCGTTCCCTTTTTTTTATATCCTTTACCATATCTAACTTCTCTTTTTGTACAGATCAATCTTATTGGTACAAAATTGATGAAAAGGATCGTTCATACGGAGCAATTAGCGAATGACTATCATACCGAGGTTGATAACTGGAAGGAGCAATTCGAGAGTCTTCAGTTTGATATGGAGGCAGTAGAGGAGGAGAAGTGTACCTTGGAGCAGCAAATCAGAGTAATTGCAGCGGAATTGGCCATCGAGAAGGCTTCACCAAGTCAAGAAGGCAAGGATAAGAACATCCTGGAGTATTCTCTTGCGGAGCAGCTTTCCCATGCTACTGAAGAGATAAGAAGCTTGAAGGCTTTGTTGGACCAGGAGGAGGCTCATGCTTGTGAACTTGTGCAATCAATTACTCATACCCAAGAGGACCTCCGTGAATCTTCAAACAAGATTCAATTTCTGGAAAGATCTCTTGCCCCTTTGCAGGCTTCTTATGATGTTGTCGTGGTTGAAAGAGATGAGTTGAGAGCCGATATTAAACAATGGGAGAAAGATTACAAGGATCTTGAGGATAAGGCAGTTGTTGATGTGAGTTAGGCTTATTTGAATGCCCGGCTTGACATATTGACGGAAATGGGCCAAGAAAATTTTGACTTAGAAGCTGAAATTGCCAAAACCAAGGAGACGATTGAATAGTTTCGGCAAAGTCAAAATTTTTCATCACCTGAAGTTGAAGTTCCAATGGGTGATGAGATCGTGCCTGATGAAGCTGCTGCCCAAGCCTCTCCATCTCAAGCCGCTCCTCATGTTGATGAAGATAATCCCCCTAGTGTCTAGTGAAAGTGTTTATCAACCCCTCTTTTTTTTCTTTTGGAACAATTGGTGGTTACCCCGGTCCCATTTGGGGGTGAAGTTTGGTTTAGTAAGTCCTCAAAATGACCGTGACAGTGGAACAAGTTTATTCTCGTTCTCCATCTCCTCCATCTTCCTCAAAATGACTGTGACGGTGTCATTACCTGCATCATTAACGTTATGAGTGATACATGTTACGGGAGGAGGGTTGTGCTGCTCATCTGTGTGATGCAGCCTCTCGCGTCTTCCCTGCTCATCCTTGGGGCGGGTTTGTCGAGTATACTTGTCAGTGTGCTTGTTAATCACGCTTCTAATAGCTTTTTCACTGCTGGTGGTGCCTCTTCCGTTGTGGACGTAGAGGCCCCTTTTCCATGTGAGGTCGTAACGCTGCCGTAAGGGAGGGGTGAACCACTCCGTCTAGGGAAAGAATTTGGTGTCACGTTCTCCTCGTCTGTTCAATTGACCTCGTTGATGGTGTCTAGGAGGTAGGCAGTAAGGCCAGCCACCGCTTTCATTTTTCTCTCTCCATTACCTGCCATGTTAGACTATCACGCGGGAGAAGACAAGATTTTGTATGGTGTTATTTTTTTTGTTAGATCTAGAAGAAACTAAAACTTTGACTAGGAAATCTCCATAGACGACGCCAAATTATTTGACCAAAAAATATTAATCCTTGGTTAAACTAATTAATAAGTTATCAAGACCGGTCAATCCTATTTAGAGCTAATTAGTTCCATATCTGAGATGGATAACACGAACAATAACGTAGTTGAGTGAAAATATTGATAATTAATGTGACCGGATGTAATAGTGTGTAAAAAAGCATGCATTAAATAACATTAAATGACAATAAATATAAATAGAAGGGAAGATTCACCCAATATTGAAGAGGATGAAGGATTCCTTCTTCTGGCAATGATGAATGACACGAGTGATGGAGAATATTATACACTTTCTTGGATCTGATGGAAATGACAATACAATAGTTCACAAAAAGGTTAAATCTCTGTTAAAAGTGGTTCTTTGTATTTTCTCTTGGAGCTTATCCTTTTACAAATGTTCTTATCATATGGAATATTACATGTCTTTTCTCCCTCCTTTCTTTCTATTTATATGGGATATTCCCCAAGAACCCTAAAAGTACAAGCAGAGAGAATATTCAGTAGAATATTCCCTCTGAAGATCATAGTACAAAACTAGTTGTTACTTCTAGTTCTACTACTCGACTGGTTGCTGAGTTGTTCGATTCATGCGATTACTGATCGACCACGACCACGCCGCTCATAATGGTTTGCGAGTTGCTCTCATCATCCTTTTCTGCACGGCTTGATCCTCAATCTGATTTTGACCCATACAAAGCAAAAGAGCCAATTAGAGTCACTTCAAGCAAAGGCCATTTCATTGGCACAGAATGGCAGTTGGAGTGAAGAAACAAATGCTAGAAATAAATTCTTAAACATATTACAAAACATGATCGGAATGGCAATTTTTTATAATATCAGAAGGCAAAAGCCATACCAAAACCAATTGCTAGCCAAGTTTTTGAACAACGTCGACGTAAAAAAGGCGTTAGGAGTGAACGAAACTATGGTTTTTGAGCAGTAAGGTGGTGGGGGAAGAATTACATGAAGATTTGATGAAAAGTATGAAGTACATGGCGATGTTTCTTTACAAGAATATCAAAGTTTTGTTGTATGAAGGGCAGTTGGATTTGAGGCTTGGGTGAGAGAATAAAGTGGGAGGAAATTGATAAGTTCTTGAAAGAAGATAGAAAAAATTGGAGTGTAGATGGTGAGGTAGCAGGGTATGTGCAAAAATGGGGGAGAGTAAGCCATGTTGTTGTATTGGGTGCTGGGCGTTTGGTTCCACATGATCAGCCATTGAATTCTCAAGCCATGATCCAAGATTGGGTTCTTGAAAAGGGTTCTTTTGCTAATGATCAAATTGAGAACTTGTCTACCATTTTGGCTGAAGTGCTTTAAGATCTAACATGGTATTTCTCTATATTGTGTGAACTCTTCAAAATGATGATGCTTATGTGTCGGATCCAAAATACACTAGGTGACATTTTCGGAGAGTCCGAGAAATATAGGAATTTGTTATTGTAACTTGTAAGAAATCATAATATGTATTGGTCTATTCCTATTTCAGGGATGCAAAGCATTAAAAACGTAATTGTTTAACCAAAGAATTAGATTCTTAGTCAAATCTATTTTAAGAAGTACTCGGGCTTCTGATAACTGAATAATAAGAATTAGACTTGTAAATAAGAAAGCAATAAGATCACATAAAAGTAAGTATATTTCAGTAGTTGTTCGAATATGTCTATACAAGTGAGATTTTACTCCCTTTTATAGGGAATTTCTTAATATAACGTCTACTCTTCTTAATGATTGAGCATTAATGACTAATAATATCATTAATGTAACGTTACAATTGGTAATCGTAACTGTTGCTTGAAGATTATGTAACGTTTAGCTCATTGATTGAAGATCTTTGAATCTGCTCTTTATTCTACCTTGGTTCATTCTGACCGTGTCTTTTCAACTCTTCAATTAGAGTGGAACTCTCACATCTAATTGTCTCGTGTGTATGCTATTCCATTCCTCTTTGTCCCGTACTTCTTTCTAAACTTCTGACCAGCTGTCATGTTTCCATTAATCCACGTCGATTGCTTTGTCATCAGAAATATTACACGTGTGAAGTCTTTTTTTTACCAATACAGTAATTTTATTGTGTTCTTTTGATTTCATTAATCATTTATCTTATTCTCATGATAATATCTTATTAGATCCTTCATTTCATTTTGAAATTTCTTGAATTAACACAATTGGGATTACAGGTTAATGTGTCTTTTGTGTTTCTTTTTCTGTATGATTTCAACTGTCTTTGCTAGTACTTCATTTTCCTTTGTTTATTCTATTGAGCCAAATTGACTAAGAGTAATTTTATTTGCCTAAATCATTTATCGAGTACAATTTTCTTTAGGAGAAGATACATTAAGGAGTAATTTGTAGCTTGGGGGGCAAAAAGAAATTTTGTTTGTATTATAAAATTATTTAATACCCTGACAAAAAATATATAGTCCGTCTCCATGTTGAAAATTTATCGTCATTCCAAAATTATTTGCAAAACGAATAGCAAATTATGCATTTAGAAAGTAGAATATTTAATTTCTTAATAAGATCAGCATTACAGCTTTTAAGAACGTTTGGGAAGAAAAATAATGTATCCACAACTATTTTATAGTTTTTCCTTTTAATTTTCTGCTCCCATTTTAATCAAAAATACGTGTTACCAATTTAACATTAGCAGACTAATTCTTCAAAAGTTAAAATAAAGGAAAAAGAAAAGCGAAAATGATAAATAAAAGGGATTTTTACATAAATAGCCGGTCATATTTATTCTTTATTTTTTCTAGCCATATACATAGTTTATACTTTAAACATTGATTATACATAATTATACACATATAATGCATAAATTATGCATATATTATACCTCTACCAGCTATTTTTAGTTTAAGCAATTGAGTGGGCTGCTATTTAGATTTACATTCCTATACATTATTTGAAACCTTATTACCCTCCCTAGTCCCTGCTCAAGTTTCAATTTAATTATATGGTCATATACAATTTACCAATTATATATAAATAAGTTTTAAATGAGCATCCCTTTATATTAGGAATCCCTTTATATTAGGAATTGAATAAGGAATATCAGTTATTTCCTTATTGTTTTATACTTGTCCACACTCTCTCTCTTCGTGTCTCTCTCTGCTTTTTCCAGTGTACCCATCGTCTAGCTTTCTTTCCAGTACTGTGATCTTAACAAAAAAATATGATTTCTGGCAGTGGAACTTTCACACTTAATTGGTTATTATAAAATTTAGAGTTCATAGAACAAAGATTGCAACTAAAAAGTGCGGATCACAAAACATTGAAAAGAATTACTAAATTCAAGACGAAGATATTGTAGTAATTCATCAATGAATTTTTTGTTGTATAGAGTTTTCACCATTGACAGCCATTAAAAAGTTTTGAAGCTTTGAAATTGAGTTTGGGTTTTCAAAAACCATTATTTGTTTGCATTGAGTGTTGTTGCAAACAATTGAGAATATTGTTTGGAGTTTATATCTCATTTTTTAGGGTATTTTGGTGAAGATTAAACTTGATTTTGGCTGAATTTCATATTGAAACTCGAAGAAGAAGAAGAAGAAGAAGAAGAAGAAGACATGACATACAATATACTTACGAAATTGTAGTAAAATTGTAGGTAAATTGTATTTTGTTGTAGTTATATATATTTTTTTATTTGAATATTGTATGAAAGTTGAAAAATAGTTGTATTATGTATGAATCATTGTATAAAATTTGTATTTAAATTATCAATACTATTTTTTTTTTACATAAAGTTGTTGATATGTATCAAAATTATATTAAGAGAGTAAGTTTTGATTGGAATTTTAGAGAGGAAGAAGTACACATCACACACAAAATATATACAAAATTAGATACAAAATATACAAAAGACATATTGTATAAAATTTGTATAATAATTGTATTTAAGTTGTATGATATTGTAGTTGTATTTAGCTGGGTAGAAATAATGTATGAAAGTTGTAGATAAATTGTAGATTAGTTGTAATTATGCATAAAATATATACAAATAAGATACAAAATATACAAAATACATATTGTATAAAATTTGAATAATAATTATATTTAAGTTGTATGATATTGTAGTTGTATTTAACTGGGCAGAAATAATGTATGAAAGTTGTAGATAAATTGTAGATTAGTTGTAAATAAGAGTATATTGTATATTCAGTTGTAATTCAATATTACAAAATCAAATGCAATGTGACTAATTCAATATTACATTCCAAGTCACAATTGACTATAATTTCATTGAGGGTAAAATTTGATTATGTAATTTGACCAAATAACTTGTGACTATAATTGTCAAAAATGTCGATAAATTCAAAATGTCTCTGTGCCAATTCTCAGTACTTGTACTGAGTATTGCCATTTGTCTAACTTATACTGAGTATTGCCATTTGTCTAAGTAATAAGGAGTCCTATTTTCAAGTTGGTTACGTGATAGACCTGCAAGCTTTCGGGTCTTATGATGTAGTTTTTAATCCATGTTTAAGGAAATCAATTGTGTTAAGCTAATAGCATAATCAGATAAATATTATTCGTTGAAAGACATTTGCTAAAAAAGAATTTCGTGATGCTTAATTATGCGAATATTAGAGTTAAATGCCAAGAGGTGTTGTTATGTCAAATATCACCAATTTCTCAAATTATACATGGGGAGGCAACTATATTTTATCATCATACAATTGTTTTTCAACCTTCATACAACATTAAAATAAAAAAATATATATATAACTACAACGAAATACAGTTTACCTACAATTTTACTATAACTTTACTACAATTTCGTAAGTATATTGTATGTCATGTCTTCTTCGAATTTCAATCTGAAATTCAGCCAGAACCAAGTTTAATCTTCATCAAGCACTCTCAAAATTGAGATATAAACTCCAAACAATATTCTCAATTGTTTGCAACAACACCCAATCCAAACAAATAATCATTTTTGAAAACCCAAAGCTTTATGATAGATTAGTATTCGAATCTTCAATTCCTACGACCTGGGGGTTACTTCAATAGGTTGATTGGCAAAAGACAATTTTTAGGCTTACCTTATTGAGAGAGAATAACGGTGAGAGAAAAAGATAAAGAAAGAAAGAAAGAAAAATTGATGAGAGATACGGCAGTGAGGAAAGAGGAGAGGAGAGAAAAAAAAGAAAGAAAGATGTAATTAAATCCCTTAATTCAAGGCACTAATAATTGATTGTATATAATTGGGGTATTATCACTTTTATCCCGCTCCATAATCTATGTACATTTAGTAGCCGAAAAAGTGTATAAAACTTATATAGTTTTTGTATATAACAAACAAAATGTATATGTATACAAATTTTATACATTTTTCCGGCTATTATTTTTACAGCGGCTATACAACGTCATTTTTCCTATATAATTTGTAAGTAATCTTTGTTTAAGGTGGATAATATACAAAATTAGGATAAGTTTGGTAAATAAGTTCCAAATATTGTATAGGAATAAAAAAGTCTCATTCTTATAAATAGAAAATGTAATGGCGTTTGGAGAGAAAGATGTTGGGGTGGGCTTTTATGGTTATGTCATATGTGAGTGGACTTGAGCCCATTGCATTTAGTCTTGGGTTTGTCCAAAGGCGTGCTTGTTCAGCCCATTTAGGAAACGCAGTACCTAGGTGTTTCGGTCAGCAAAAATAAGTTCCGGTCAGCAAATGCGAAGTCGCGGTCACACATAACTATATCTCCTTTTTTGTGATCAAGTCTCACTCCTTTGTATGGTTTTACATAGTAATTTTTTTTTTTTGAATTCTCA
Source organism: Nicotiana paniculata (assembly GCA_005239505.1). Classification (NCBI taxonomy): domain Eukaryota; kingdom Viridiplantae; phylum Streptophyta; class Magnoliopsida; order Solanales; family Solanaceae; genus Nicotiana; species Nicotiana paniculata. The sequence goes on from MDKI01236857.1 coordinate 42,371, forward strand.
CAGTTTTGGGGAAAACAATTTCTCAAATTATACTCGCCTAGAGATTGCTCCGGCAGTTTAATCCTCGTGACACTTTAATTTGGGAGAGAATTTTGATGTCTATACTATTGAGTCTTCCTTCATTTGTTAAAGCACATGGCACTCTCAACCTTGGCTGTGCAATCACGTACTACTATGGTACGCTTCTTCCATTTTTGTTCCTTTCATTTGTAGCCGCATAATTTTATTCTTTTCTACTTTCTAGTAATTAGCAATTGGGCATATAATACATCTGCTTCATTACACACAAGTTAGTAGAATTGGAAATTTCTTTTCTACTTTCTAGTAATTAGCAAAGCTGCTATCTTGAAGTGGAATGTGCCTCGTTTTGTAATTTAGTTGCTTTCCTGTAAATGTTAAAAGATAATTTGACAAGCATACGTAAACTTAATTGCTAAGAAGTAAGATTGTGCAAAGGGCAGCCCGGCGCGCACTAAGCTCCTCCTATGCCGGGGAGGGGGTGGGATGACCGAGGAAGGGTTAGACTCCATTGGGTTTTACGTACGCAGCCTTACCTTGTACTTTTGCAAGAGGCTGTTTTCATGGCTTTGACCCGTGACCCCTGGTCTTGGGGTGGAGCCGCGAAGCTAGTGTGTAAGATACGCCTTTTGCCGAATCCAGTAACTTTCGTTCAAACTTTATATTTATCTTAGGAAATCTATTTAATATGTACACATTATTAATTTAGAACCCAATAACATAAAAGGGTTAGAACCTCGAACCCATAAGCTTCTAATCCTGACTCTGCCTCTTGCGGTCTTGCCTGGTCACGCTTCGGAAACTTAATTACTAAGAAGTAAGACTGAGTGTCCTACCTAATTCAATGCCAGGTAACCAAGTTAGTGTTCTAGGGGGAGGGGGACATCTTATTGAATGAGTATGAAAACTGACCTGGTTGCTCATATAGAGAATTGAGAACTTTAGTAGTTTCCAGGAATGCTAAGTGAAGTGGTTATGCAGTAGCATAGCTCAAGACATAGGCTTCTTTCATTTAATTTTTTTGCTGTTCTTCCAAGTTTCCTTATGTGGAACATGTCAATAGTACAAGCTTTTCTGGTCACCTGCTCCACTCCTTGTGATATGTGGCTTTATGTTTTCCAGTGTTCAAGTGAGAAGTGCTTGAGAAGTGCATTAATATTTGAAGCTCAGAGAGGATATAGGTACTTAGTGAGTAAAGATATGAGGTACTGACATTGGTAGTTTTATCGTTACATAAATTCTTCCTATTTGTGACTTGAATACTATATTTAACTCCTCTACTGTCATGCAGGTTGAGCAATTTTCTTTCTTCCAAGATGTCAACTGTATTTTCTAGGTCGAAGCATAAGCTTTCAGAAAAGCTGTTGAAGGAAGTAGACGGTTATGGCCGTGCTAGTGTCAGGGATAGGTCTAAGTTGCTAAATAAGGTTACATATTTGCCTATCAAACTCAGCTAGCATCACCAACATGTATCTTGTTGCTTCAGAGAATCTGTCTAAATTCTTGATGAATGGGAAATATGTATTGTGTTTTTTCTTAGTTACTCCCCCGGCCTCCTCCTCAAGATGGTTTCTTATCCTTCTCTCTGCTTTTCTTTTTGTGATTAATTTTTGTGCTATGTGGCAAATGATTACATGTGGCTCAAGCTTGCAGTAAAGAGGAAACAATTAAGACTTTATTAAAAGAAAACAATCAGTAAAATGAGAAACAAGTGAGAAGAACTTGAAATATCAAGTCTCATATTTGATAATATGTCATCATAATGTATCTTAAGACTTGAACCAAGCATAGTGTTTGTTTGAACATAAAACTTACACCTTTAACAATAAAATATGCCTTCAATGGTGAAGTACGATGGATATGATATGATTTTGGGTAAAGATGAGCATATTGTTTCTTTCACTGTTACACGAGGGGTAAACTTGCTCCAAATTTGAATAAACAATGATACAGATATGTACATATACCAGAGGAGCTCGAAAATGGTAGCTCAAGTACACATGTCAAGCATATCATTTATAGGTGGCCATAAAACAACGGATACTTTTTCTGTTAATTTGGCATTACTAAGAAATGAGCTTGTGTGGTACCTACAATCTTTTGCTCTATTTGATTGTCCTTTATCCATTTAAGTTAATTATACTAGACGATGGACGGTAGATTTTCTTTAAGTGTGATCTTTGATGGCTTATAGATGCGTTTATGTTCAGTCTTTTTTCCTTTTGATATTGTTAGTTTATAGTAGCCAATTAGGAGTAAATAACCTTAACCTTAATCCTATATGTATTAGGAGTAGGACATGTATTATCTATATATAGGGTTCATTGTATCATTGTATAAAGATATAACATATTATTTTCTCCCGTGCTTTCTCACATGGTATCAGAGCTATCGTGAGAGATTTATCGCTGTGCATCAATTCCAGCGACTCCGGGAAGAGAAAACAATCAACCGAAAGTCTTTTTCCGGCAAACACAGTTCTGCCGCAGTAAAAAAACCATTTTTTATCAGTGTTGTGCAAAAACCAACACCACCACTAAGTAGATCGGCCTCCGGCGACCAACCCTACAAAAAATCTCCGTCGGAGACTCCCCACGCGCTCCCACGCGCCACCACAGTCATTTTTCCGGCAGCGCGTGAATCCCACGCGCCGGCGCGTGCGACCTTTTCCGGCCATTTTTTGGCCAAGCTTCT
>ML313264.1:0-15905 GCA_005239505.1 Nicotiana paniculata
TTAATATTTATAGCAAAATAGTATAGAATTTGGGTGTGGTCAAAAAATAGTTGTTCACAATCGTAATATAATAATGCGGGATATAATATCGACGTAATATTGTTGGGCATATCACAGGCAGAGATCGAGGTTCCAATTTAGGTGGTAACCGGAATCGTAGCTATGCGTTAGCGGGTCGACAGGACCAGGAGTCTTCACCAGACGTTGTGACAGGTTTGTTGTCCATTTGCTCTCTCGATGCTTATAACTTGATAGACCCAGGATCTACTTTATCGTGTATTACCCCATTTGTCGGGGGGAAATTTGGTAGATTGACTGAAATACTAAGTGATCCTTTTGTAGTATCTACACTGGTCAGAGAATTGATTATTGCTAGACGGGTTTACCGAGGTTCTAGGGTGTCAGTTTGTGGTCGTCAGACCTAAGCCGACCTAGTTGAGCTAGAGATGTTGGATTTTGATGCTATCCTGGGCATGCACTTGTTGGCAGCTTGCTATGCCTCATTTGACTGTCGAGAAAAGATAGCTAGATTTATTTTCTCGTTGAGCTCGTTCGTGAATGGGTAGGTAATATAGCAACACCCAGATGTAGGTTTATTTCATATCTGATGGCGAGGAAAATGACCGCAAAATAGTGTATTTATCATATTGTGTCAGTTAATGATGCAGATGATGAGATACCTATACTTCAGTCTATTCCAGTCGTCAAAGAGTACGCAGATGTATTCCGAGATGAACTTTCAGGTATTCCTCCGGAGCGAGGGATTTATTTTGGCATCGATTTGCTTCCGGGAACTCAACCAATATCCGTCCCTCTGTATAGAATGGCACCTGCCGAATGGAAAAAGTTAAAGGAGCAGTTAAAGGATTTACTGGAGAAAGGTTTCATCAGACCCAGTACCTCACCTTGTGGTGCACCGGTACTGTTTCTACGGAAGAAAGATGGGTCGCTGAGGATGTGTATCGATTATAGGCAACTGAACAAGGTAACTATTAAGAATAAGCATCCACTTTCGAGGATAGACAACTTGTTTGATCAGTTGCAGGAAGCTAAATGCTTTTCAAAGATAGATTTTAGATCGGGGTATCACCAGGTCAGAGTTCGGGAGAAAGATATTCCCAAGACAGCCTTCAGGACCCGATACGGCCACTTTGAGTTCCTTGTGATGTCCTTCGGGTTGACACCTGCAAAATTTATAGACTTGATGAATAGCCTATTCCGGCCATATTTAGATATGTTCATGATAGTCTTTATTGATGCTATTCTTGTCTATTCACATTCAGAGGATGAGCATGCGGACCATCTGCGAGCGGTATTTCAAGCCTCCGTGATAATAAATTGTATGCTAAGTTTTCTAAATGTGAGTTCTGGTTGAAGTCCGTAACATTCTTGTGACACATTGTATCCGATAGAGGTATAAAGGTAGACACTCAGAAGATTGAGGCTGTGAAATCATGGCCTTGACCTACCACTCCGACAGAGATTCGTAGCTTTCTACTCTTAGCAGGATACTACCGGAGGTTCGTAAAGGGTTTTTCTTCTCTTTCAGCATCATTAACGAAGTTGACGCAGAAAGAAACTATGTTTCGGTAGACAGAGGCCTATGAGCAGAGTTTCCAATAGCATAAGAACAGGTTGACCTCAGAGCCAGTTCTAGCACTTCCATAGGTTCCAAATGGTTATGCAATGTATTGTGATGCCTCAGGTGTCGAGTTAGGGTTTGTCTTGATGCAATAAGGGAAGGTAACTGCATATGCTTCAAGGAAGTTAAGGAAGCACGAGAGAAATTGTCCGACAAATGACCTCGAGTTAGCTGCGATCGTCCATGCGCTTAAGATGTGGTGGCATTATTTATATGATGTTCATGTTGATATATTTACAGATCATAAGAGCCTGTAATATATCTTCAAGAAAAGAGAGTTGAATTTGCGATAGAGGCGATTGCTTGAGTTATTAAAGATTACGATGTTAACATTCTCTATCATCCAGGGAAAGCTAATGTGGTAGCAGATGTTTTAAGTTGTCGATCCATCGGTAGCTTAGCAGATGTAGAGGCACAATTAACTAGGGAGATTTATCAATTGTCTTGTTTGGGGGTTCGGTTAGTAGACTCTGGCAATGGTCGAGTTGTACTCCAAAATACTACAAAATCATCCCTCATAATTGAAGTAAAGGAGAGGCAGGACGTGGATCCAGAGTTGGTCAAGTTAAGAGAGCGAGTTCCGCAGAAGAAGAAGTTGTTGTTAGAGCTCAAGGGAGATGGGCTTCTCAAATATAGGGGTCGTTTGTGTGTTCCAGGTGTAGCAGGGCTACAAGACAGGATTATGTCAGAGGCACATCATTCGTGGTACTCTATTCATCCTGGGTCGACAAAGATGTATCATGACATGAAGGATGTGTAATCGTGGAACGATATAAAGAAGAACATTGCCGAGTATGTCGCTCAGTGTCCTAGTTGCCAGCAAGTGAAGATAGAGCACCAGAAGCCCGGAGGGCTAATGCAGACCATAGAGATCCTGACATGGAAATGGGAGGCGATAAACAAGGACTTTATCATGGGTTTACCTCATTCTCAACGTAAGTTCGATTCCATATGGGTAATAGTCGATATGCTCACGAAATCAGCTCATTTCATCGGTCAAATCTACATATACAGCATAAGATTATGCAAAATTATATATTAAGAAGATAGTGCGACTACACAAAGTACCAATATCTATTATATCCGACTTTGGGCCCAGTTTACAGAATATTTTTGGAGGTCATTTCAGAGAGTCTAGGAACTTTGGTGAATCTCAGCACAACTTTTCATCCACAAACTGATGGACAAGACGAGCGCATAATTCAGACGCTCAAGGATATGTTACGAGCATGTGTGTTGGATTTTAAAAGTAGTTGGGATGAACATCTACCTCTTATCGAGTTTGCATACAATAATAGTTACCACTCCAGTATTTAGATGGCTGCGTACGAGGCTCTGTATGGGCGTAAGTGTTGATCTCCTATAGGGTGGTTTGATATTAGAGAATCTAGATTACATGAGCCGGACCTGGTTCAACAGGCCATAGAAAAAGTAAAGCTTATCCGGGGGGTGACTGTTGACAGCTCAGAGTCGTCAGAAGTCATATTCTGAGGTGCGGCGAGGAGACATAGAGTTCAGGGTTAATGACGTGGTATTATTAAAGGTGTCACCTATGAAGGATGTTATGAAGTTTGGCAAGAATAGCAAGATTAGCCCACTATATATTGGGCCTTATAGGATCATTCGGAGAGTGGGCCAAGTAGCTCATGAGTTAGAATTGCCCACAAAATTGTAGTTTGTCCACCCGTTTTTTCACGTATCCTACCGAGTGGTGCCCACGGATAATGTACAGATTAAGAGGACTTGAAATACGAGGAAATTCCGGCTGCCATCCTAGACCGACAAATCCGCAAGCTAGGGAATAAGGAAATAGCCTCCGTAAAAGTTTTATGAAGAAGGAAAAATGTGGAATACATGACGTGGGAAGCGGGGGAAGAAAAGAATTCTAAATAACCCCACCAATTTCAAACCGAAGATATGGCTCGAGGTGGGCTACCTCAACACAACTCTATTCAAACCGGTAGGTCATCAGGTAAGCTCTTATTTTTGAATTTCAGAATTTATAATAGACAGCTATGTAAGGCAAAGTGTGGCATGTATAGCATGTTTTCTGGCTGCATGCAGGGTGGTTTTAGTCTAGTGTACGGACCTATTGCTAACTAATGTGATTCCTTCCTATGACACTAGTTTTTGTACTTAGTATAATATGGACTCCCTTTATCACTATGAATCTGCTTATGAAGTTGCCTTGTTAGCGTGTGATTGAGTTTAATTCCTAAGACTTGACTAAGTTTTCTTAAGTTCAAGAATGTATGCTATTTGTTTATATATATGTGTTATGTCGCTTTAGTGGAATTCTTTGACTCCCTCGTATTCCTTTACTATCTGCATGTTACGTCTCAATTTTTTCATACGTTAAAGTTTCATTTTCAGTTAATTTACATAAACTTGGGGATTAGATTATCTTGAGGTTAGCATATTTATGCTATTTATAACAAGCTATAAATAAGTGCCATGAATAAAAGGGCACACGAATGAAAGAAAATGAGTATCGTTGAAGGTTATCGATTTTTGATAAAATACAGTCCGAGTTATAATACCCGATACTTATGGACTAGTACCATACAAGGAACCATATAGCCGTGATAGTATGATGTATAAAGTATATTAAAAATGAGTAGATATTTAAGTAATTTGAGACAATTCTTCATTTTGCCGGTAATTGGTTAATTACCGGGTAACGTAATATTGCCAAATAAATTAAGTGGATTATAGGATAAGATTAGAAATCCCCACCCCCACGCCCACATGTCAGCAAGCCCCTAACAAAACAAATGACTCTTGGTCAGTTGTGGTTTGGTGGGAACCTAATACCTTTAGATCAAGACTAATTTCATTATATTAATTTCAACTTAATATATTTCATTCTAGGATTTTACAACATTTTCATTCTCAAGACACTAAAATCAAAGGTTGAGAACGTTGTCCGTTCTGATAATTTTTCAGCTTATCATTTTCAAACACTTGAATCAGATTCTAAATGTTACATTAAGCAGCACGATTCTTCAACCAATCGAACGAAAATTATTAGAACTTTAACAACGTAAAATTTTGTGATTCTAAAGAAGTACGGTGCAACCTTTTCCAAAAATATCATACGGACTTTTCCCTAATCCATGTATATTAAGGTTAAACCCTTTCTTCATTTTGGCATGATCTCGTAATTGCACAAGTTTTATAAGAGGCATAAGAAAAACTAATATCCCCGAATTTACATATATTTTTCTAGTCTTGTAAGTTACAATATTCTCCTTATCGGGACTTCATATTCAATTGATTATTTCCTTTTTTCTAGTCATGAGAGCATAGAATCCATATATACAGTATTACAATATTTTCATTACCATCGAGCTATAATCGATGGGCAGGCCCCTATTAGGCAACCTCTAATCGTATGGTAAGTTGTATACCGAGCCTACTGTGGTCGAGCGCCTATGAGCGGGCCCAGTTAGCCGAGATACAGAGCCTAGTATGGTCGAGCGCCTATAAGAGAGCCTACTACGGCAGAGCAGTTATGTATATATATCAAGCCTTTTAAGGCCCGACAACTATTTTTCTTACTATAATAGAGCAAGTATCAGCAGGTGAGCATATCTCCTAATTATATTTGAACCCCGGTTGCTTTCAGTTATTATATTATCAGTTCAGTTTCAGCTTTCAGGATATTGCCTTACATACTCGATACATTATTTCGTACTGACGTCCCTTCACATGGGCGCTGCATTTCAGACAGACAGACGGGCAGACCTCCTTAGTAAGTGTTGCTCAAGTTCAGCTTTATCGGTAAGCTCCCCATCCTTCGGAGTTCCCGGTTCTAGAATTTTTGCGTAAATCTTGTGTATATATGTAGATACATCATGGGTAGGTCGGGGCCCTGTTTCGATCACAGTACATCCATCAGTAGAAGTTTGTAGATATATCATGTCAGTTACTGCAGTATGTTGGGCTTGTACTTTGTGTGTAATAGTTATCACGGCCTTGCCGGCCCAGCTTTATGTTGACATTTAGTCAGTGTTAGTCTTTATTCAGCTTTATATTTTGCTTCGCAAATTGTCTTGCAATGTGGCCTTGGACAAAGTATATCACATTATATGTCCAAAATTTTTGAGTCTCAAGTTAGTACGCAAGGATAGATGAGGCACCAGGTGCCGGTCTCGCCCTGAGTCTCGGGGCGTGACACTGCCCTTTCTGAATCCTCATTCTTCGCCGGCTGAAAGCCAAGGCTATTAAGGTTCTATCCTCTAACCTCCCTAGTATAATCACTACTCAGGTTTCATGTGAGACCCTTGTGAACTCTGACACACTAGGATCTGGCCCCTAGTATTTCCTTGAACTATTTCTGATCAATCTCTCTAGTGTGAGCACTACCTAGGTTCTTGAAGCCCTTGGGAACTCTGACAAACTAGGGATTTGGGTTTTGTATGTTCAGCCTTGAGATATGGGTTAATCACTCAACAACTGGTTATGTTGTATCTATGAACAATGGATTTCGGAGCTATTGTGAGTTAAAGGCATGGCATGTCCAGGTGTATTTGGGCCTGCTATAGGCTCCCTATAGTTATACCTACTTTGTAATTTATCACATTAAATTCTAGTTTTTAATAATAATTTGTAACAACATTTATGGGATGTTAATGAAATTGGGAAGGGGTTCTTATTTTACATTTTGAATAAAGTTGGGTAGAAATTCTGCCTATAGGTTTGATATTTTTTTGGTGAATGTTGTATGTTAGAAATCATGCCCTAGGTGCCTTATTATGTTTAGTCATTATGTGCTAGCAGCCATGTCCATAGGCTCATTGCTTGGTTCAATTATGTTCAGTTATAGACCACGCTTATAGGAAATGATGTGATCTAATATGTGTGCAAATGTATGCTTACATACTGTTCTGTTCAAAATTATAGAAATCCTGCCTATAGGGTCTAAAACTGGATCAAATTGTATAATGCACGTTTACAAGCCTGAATTTGTTGAATTATCCATTCTACCCGTTTACTTATGAGTTTCCAAATACTGTGTTGTTACCCTCACTAGAAAACATGCCTACAGGATTAAAACAAATAATTCTGCATCTGTTTCTGTGACTTGACACTATTTAGTATCGCATAAAACACCTAGATACCATGATTCTAGGCTTAGTCGTATTATGCTAAAATAAGTAGGAAAACTTATGTAGGTTCTACTAATCGCATTAAGAAACTAATTTTGACATAACTGTCTGTTCGTTCATTTTATATCACATAGTATCCTGCCTATAGGATCCTGCAGTTAATAAAATCTATCAATGTTAACTAATTTGGCGTGCATTTGATGTCTAAATGCGGAGGCTAACTTGGGCCAATACTTTTTTCTATTTGAAAGTCCTAACTGTTTTTGTTTGTCGCTTAGTATTTTCCTTTTGAGCAGCCTAAGTTAAGGTCTAGAACCACTCTGAAATAGAGGTCCAAATGCCTCTTGGACCGTAGGCATGGGACGGGTAGTGTGCGCATAGGGCACGCCTTATAATTAAATAGAGCACATTAGGTAAACAACTTAAAGATAGTAATTGGGTAGCAAGAGATGATAGTATGTGCTCGCTGAATAATATGAGTAACACCCCGTCTAGAGCTAGTTACGAAATACTATTTATGTTGCACGGGGTGATTCTTTAGGCTAAAAAACTTAGGAACCCCCCCCCCCTTCTCTGTTAATATAATTCTTTATTTGTCCAAACTGTTTCTTTTTCTCTTAAACTAATTCACATAACTTGAGTTCGGTCGGGGCCCACCATTGTGGACCTCGAGGAGTGCCTAACACCTTCTCCTCAAGGTAGCCCTGTCCCGACTTGTATATATTATGGTTATGTTTACTTAGAGGTTTTGCAGACAATATCTTTTATATAGTTTTGGTTATGACATGTCTATGTCCTTGTTGGCCCTTATGCATCTATATAAGCTTTTTCTTGCTTTGAATGAGTTCTACGAATTATGTCCTGATTTAGTTACGTATATATAGATGTGGCTCGTTATGGCCCGTGATATGTTTGATAACAAATAAGGATAAGTTACGTGGCGCTTGGTTGGAAGGATTTGATGTTATAATGGGTATGTATTAGTTGGCTTCTTGTTATGCTAACATTGATTGTAGATCAAAGGTGGTTCGATTTTAATTTCCAGGAGATCCTGTTTTGGAGTGGAAAGGTAATACGGCATCGCCAAGAGGTATATTTATTTCCTATCTCAAGGCAAGGATGATGATCATAACGGGCTGTATTTATCATGTTACACCCCATTTTTTGGTACGTGAGAGTACATCGTAAGTCAATTGATGTAAGCTCAAAAAAAAGATTATATTTGATGGAATATAAAGTAAGTTAATCATGTTACATTGGAGGTTACAAATATTTAAGATCATGAATAACGAGTACCAAGAGGCTTGGAAATCTTAGAAGCTAAATGAATTGAAGAAAATAAGTTTCGTCGAAAATCGACGAGTTTAGAACGTTATAACATGCACTTTAGGGTGAGACTATGGTTCATAACATGATAAGGAGGTTATTCTATGAGTTAATTTTTATCGTATGATAGTTTTGTTCTACATTTTTAAGTCAAGCAAGTTGTCGAACTAAATTCGGCAAAGATCTTCAGAAGTTACACCCATAATGTGCTTAAAGTTAGGTAAAATGTAACTGATATTTTCTCCCAATATAATTGGAATTATTGGATGATATATGTAAACCTTAGGTCGGCTTTCTCTTGATTATTCAGCATAAAACGACCATAGAACACCCATAAACATAACCTCAAGGTATCTTCTAGGGTTTCAAAGAAGATTATCATTCCGGGCAAGAAATCGAGAAGCAATAACATCAAAACGATCCCTACGACGTAAGTGCCATTATACCGCCACTCCTTCTTCTTTGTATTTAGAGTTTTGGAAGGTAATTCACAGTTAATAAACGTCTAATATCTGTATTTAAGTGTTAAATATCAAGGAAGGTTGATAAATATGTTTCCTAATAGTTAGAACTCACGGGACGGTGATCGGAAGCCGTGAGTTCGAGTTATTTGACTTGTAGAGGACTGTTTTGTGTTGTTGTTGGGCTGCGTGTTTTACTACTGTTTTGTAGAGTTTTGGAGAAGTAAGAGTGTGTAGAAACACCATATATATGTAGGGTTGTGAGCTGGCCGTTCGTTGTAATATTTTCAGGTCGTTTGACACGACTACGGTGGTCATCTTATGTGTAAAGTGATTAGGTTGTGTGTGGACTGTTTTGGGAGGCTCAATATGATTATTATTGATGTTGTTTGGGCTTCTTGGTGATTTTTTGACTTGTGTGAAGCCATATAAATAGGGGAGGTGCTGTCCGTTTCAACGTAAAATATGTTGTGGTCGATAGATAATAGTTATGACGCTTAAACGATAATGATAGTGTCGTTTCTATTATTGTAGATAAAGGATTTGTGACATTTGTGTAGCTTGAGGTTGGGGAATTATATACAAGGTATGTGAGGCTATCCCTTTCCTTCTTTTTCACGACTCCGATTGTACATAATGCAATGAACGAGCTTCCAAAGATACTCTACTCTTAGAAGCTAGCAGTACTTACATTGTTTCCCTTCTTATGGAAGAATTGATGTTAAGGTTGCTTCTCTTATTCCTATGTTATCAATGTTGTTGGTACTTCCTGATTCTTATAGGATTCTCGATGAAGAGTTATCCCTAATGATGTGTACGGAGAATATTGACCTTACGTCACTCCGAAATGTTCAGAACGTGATGCCAATGAGTCCTACATGCATTATATATATGTATCTATTTTACTCTACCGAGCCGCTATATAGTCGGCCGGGTATGGCACCTATTGTGCAACCACTGATCAGTTGGGTTTTCCAAGTCCTCTTTGTGGCCGGGTATGATATGATGATGATGATGCCCACAGAGGCGAATGTCCTATGATGATGATGATGCCCACAGAGGCGGATATTTAAAAATATTATGTGTATATATGTATCATGAATTTCATGTTAATGTCTCTTAGAAGCACTCATATGCTACATGTTGTATCTCCTACTTCTCTTTTTACATTACTGTTCTTATTTATGCTTTCCTACCTTACGTACTCAGTACTTTATTCGTACTGACGCCCTTTTATTTGTCGATACTGCATGTCGTTCTGCAGGTCCTGATAGACAGGCAGACAAAGCTTCCCAACCATAATAGGCTTTCCAGTTCAGCCGTTATAGGCGAGATCCCTTCTCCGGACTTGCCGTGGTCTTTGTATGCATTATTGTTATAGATATTATGAGTATGTCGGGGCCCTGTTCCGGCTATTTTGCATTACTTATGCTCCTTTAGAGGCTCATAGACAGGTGTCAACTCATGTATAGTTTGTGGTATGCCTTGTTGGCTAATTTTTGTTGTATAGTCTTTCATGGCATAGTTGTAGCTCATATCTTTTATGTAGTTTCTTAGAAATCTTTTCATCCCATGTGAGGTATGTTCATGATCCATATCTACCATTTATATTGATCTCGTTATCCCTTAAAGATAACAAGAAGGTTATATAAAATGTACGTTGGTGCTCGGCAAGTATGGCCCGGGTGCTAGTCATGATCCTCCAGTTTGGGTCGTGAGAAACTTTGTATCAGAGCAGGTCTGTCCTAGGGGTTGTGTATGAGCCGTGTCTAGTAGAGTCTTTTTTATGGGTGTGTTGTGCACCACACTTATAAGCAAGAGGCTACGGGGCATTTAGGACTGTTACTCATTCTTCTTACTCTAGATCATGTGGTAGAGCTCAATCGTAAGAACTCAATTTCCTAAATTCTATCTTATTTATAATACGACGATGAATACATCTAGAAAGATGGATGGTAAGAGATTGCAATGTTGCTGTGGAAGAGTTGAGTCAGAGGAACTCAACTTTGCATCATTCTTATTGATGAGTAAATGTGAGGGCTTCAGCAGATCATGTGTGTACTGAGATGTGTTAGTTTCTTAATAAAGACCTCTAAGGAAAGAATATCTATCTACCCATATGGTAAAAAGAAATAAGAAAATCAGAAGGTAGATACGAGTTTTAGCAAGTAAAAGAAGCAACATAAAGAATGGTACGAGGTGCCTAGTTAATAAAGATTATCAGTATTTATAATTCTGGCAGAGAAATATAAGCATTTTTAGTTACTTTCAACGGTAACAGAGGTATCTACAATTGTTCATACCAATCTTAATTATGCCTTATGGGAGCTAACTGAAATAATTTAAGAGAAGGATAGGATATCAGGATCCAGCTGGGATTAGAGTAACCGAAAATTGTGGATAGATTATTATCATTATTTAACATTTTTGAAGGGTAGTGCAGAACATGGTAATAGTTCTCATTTGGAGATAGCCATATGGTCACTCTAGAATAGAGTCAGATATGAATACTAGAATATTCAGAAATTTCAGAAGATAGGCACTAGGATCCTAGAAGGGATAAATATCGGCCTTAGTATGACTCCAGCCACTAGTAAAGAAAAAAAGAAGAAGAAGAATGTTAGGCGTCCCGAAGAGCCAGTGAAAGCAGGGGAGCTAAATGTTAAAGAACGTCATGTTGAAGTCTTTATAATAGGGCGATAGACAGAGATATTAGCATGAGAATAAGAAGAGAGTAAATGAAACATTATGAGTAATAGGTGATAAATGAGTGATAGCGGTAAATCAGAATATGGTATAATGATAAAGTCTATAGTCAAGTGAAGGAAAAAAAAAGAGAGGAGACAGGCCTTGAGACAATACAAAAGCGTAATCCATAAAGCCATACCCTCATTTCGAGAAATGAGTTGGTGACTCACACGTGATTACCATAAGGAAAAGTTAGACCCCCCAAGTAATAGAAATTAGTATGGGATAGTAAACAAGAAAAAAAAATCGAACATGAATTAGGGATCAAAGGAATTGGTAATAGTCGACATCGTTTCAAAGATAGTGTTTGACAATAATAGAATGAATAATAGAAGAATAACCTTTAAAGGTCATTCACGAAGACGCTTCCCTAAAGCAAGCACTATGAGCAGTGTTAAGCTTAAGGGACTAAATGTGCCAGTTATACCATGTGTCACCCTTGTGTGTACGAAATTCAATTATACCTGGTGTAGAAGGGTTACCGCAAGGCGAGTAATGTCTGTGAAGATGTAGAAACAAAATGCCAAAGATGACGAGGTAAATATCGAATGGTAAAGGAAGAATGTGGTAAAAATGTGAAAGGAATAAGATTGCATGTATTCATATCCTACAGATATAATATAACTCCAGAACATTATGCAAGCATGATATTTGGGAGAATCAATAAGGGTTTCGCACTCGATGATATTGATATATAAGTGGGAATGAAAACTTGATACATAAGGATCCCGTACAAGAGGTAAGTTAAGACAAAGGACATAACTGAAGAGGCGTTACATAAAATAAACATATGAGAGTGGACCAATGGGTAGTTAGTAGTTGATTCAGGAAAAGCCTAGTTATGGATAGATAGGAGGATATAGGCAAATTAGTAGATCATGCAAGATAAACATAGTGAAACCCAGCATAGGAAATTCAGTCTCTTAGATACAAAATCGTAATCCTCGAGAAATATTCAGACAGGATTTGGGGTAGTAGAAGGTACAATATAAGTGTTACGGAAATAAAAGAGAGTGCCACAATGGAGACAACTGAAATTTCAATTAAGAAGAAACCCTACAAGCACAAGGGCATGGAGGTAAGTAACTAAGAATAATGATAGGCGAGTAAGAACATCGGAAATACCCTGGGATATACAATGTAATAAGGTCTCAGCTTTATAAGAGTTAGAAGTTCTTCCCTAAGTACTACAACGAAAGACTAGCTGAGGAAATAAGGAAGCAGACTTCAACATAAGCATAGTGACCTAAAGTAGAAATGGTCTTGTAACAACAGTCTCACTATAATGTTGTATGCACTCCACAAGAAAGTGGAACCTATCGCAGCTAATGAACGGAAGAAGAAAAAAAAATCAATCAAAAGTTGATAATTGAGATCATATGAGTTATAGGGAACTCCCATTTCATGGGCACTAAGATAGGCCACGTATCCATGCAGCAAGTGGCAGAACGATCATGAAAAGTAATTGTTTACATTTAAAGACAACTGAGAAGGCGTGAAAGGAAATCTATGGTGATAACGTGATGAAAGGAAGGTTACGAGTAGTATAAGTATATGTGCGTAGGTCGCAAGCTAAAGTATGGTAGAGCAACAAGGTTTTAGCTAGGCAGGAGTAAGGATAAGAAAAGGTATGTGAGAAGGTGACGAGGATAGGTAATTCCTCGGGATTAAACCCATCACAACAAGAGAGTTGATGGTTTCCATACAGTTATAAAAACCTCAATATATCATGAGTGAACTCAAAGGAGTTTAAAACTAGGAGCATTTAGAAGAGATAGAATGCTACCATGGTAGTAAAGTAAGGGTGTAATTGTGATAAAAGATAAGAGGATGACGTTTAGGCCTTTGATTGAGTAATGATTTAGAACAAGTATTTCATGAACTGCACGTGATTAGAATACCCCCATAAGATGAATCACATTAGGATGCTATGAAATACAGTTATTGCATTATAGTATCGTCCCTAAGTGGATCAGGAAAATCACTTCAGATGTTCCCCGATGAGACGTGAGCCCTAGTGACAATATATTACATAAGAGANGTAAATGACTTAGATTTATACATATAGGATAAGCGATGAGAGAAAAACCCGGAGTTAGCTGGAAAGTCTCCATAATAATAAACCTAAGTAAGAGTTATGGTATAGTATGACCTACCTAGTAGTGGTAAATCCATAAGCATAGATAACTGAGGCTATGAAACAAGATATAGCAATAGTCATAAGTTCAACAAAATATCAAACAAAGAACTTTAGTACACCTATAGATGCCCAGAAGGTCAGCTTGTCATAGTACAATATATCTTCACCAAGTAAATCATAAAGATTGGTTAAAAGCTAACAAGAAATAAAAAAGGATATAAGAGTCGCATTGGCGCACATTCAAGGTTAGAATTGTCTAGGCTGCATGAAATAAGGTAGAAATAGTTACGAACTTGAAAGGAGTTCGACAACAAGTCGTGGTGTGAGAAAGAGGCCTAAAGGGGGGGGGGGGATGTTCTAGCCTTTGGATTTATTCACCGAACAACTCCCTAGATGGAAAAGACAATATTAAATTATTCGTAAAAGTTATTTTTTAAGATATGGAAAAGTGCATTAGTCAACATTCGAGGACGAATGTTCCAAAGGGGGGAATGATGTTACACCCCATGTTTTCGTACGTGAGAGTACATCGTAAGTCAATTGATGTAAGCTCAGAAATAAGATTCTATTTGATGGAATATAAAGTAAGTTAATCATGTTACGTTGGAGGTTACAAATATTTAAGATCATGAATAACGAGTACCAAGATGGCTGGAAAGCTTAGAAGCTAAACCAATTGAAGAAAATAAGTTTCGTCGAAAGTCGACGAGTTTGGAATGTTATAACATGTACTTTAGGGTGAGACTATGGTTCATTACATGATAAGTAGGTTATTCTATGAGTTAATTTTTATCTTATAATAGTTGTGTTCTACATTTTGAAGTCAAGCAAGTTGTGGAACAAAAGTCGGCAAAGGTCTTCACAAGTTACACTCATAATGTGGCTTAAATTAGGTCAACTGTAACTGAGATTTTCTCCCAATATACTTGGAATTATTAGATTATCTGCAAATAAAATTTAATATCTATGAGTCTAGTTTCCAATTCATTAAACTGTTCATTGATACGACGTAGGAGTAGAGAGATATTTGCAGTTTTGCGAGACTGCGTAGACATCATAAGTGACAAGTAGGTGGATCACTAGAGCTTTTTGAGCAATACATTTCATGTGCTATATCAGGTCTTATCGGGACATATAATATACCAAATTGAAGGTCTTGAAATTTAGTTTCCAACACTCTTAACCGTTCTTTCATACGACATCAGGATAAAAAGATATAAGCGTCAGAAGATGGACCAATCCTACGGTGCCAAACTAGCACCTCTTTGACTTTTCCAAACTTGATATATATATATATATATATATATATATATATATATATNAGTGTCATTATACCGCCTATCCTTTTTCTTTGTAGTTAGAGTTTTGGAAGGTACTTCATAGTTAAGAAACGTCTAATATCTGTATTTAAGTATTTAAATATCAAGGAAGATTGATAAATATGTTTCCTAATAGTTAGACCTCACGGGACGGTGATCGGATGCCCTGAGTTCGAGTTATTTGACTTGTAGCGGACTGTTTTGTGTTGTTATTGGGCTGCGTATTTTACTACTGTTTTGTGGAGTTTTGGAGGAGGAAGAGTGTGGAGAAAAACCACATAGATGTAGGGTTGTGAGCTGGTCGTTCGTTGTAACATTTCCGGGTCGTTTGACACGACTACGGTGGTCGTCTTATGTGTGAAGTGATTAGGTTGTGTGTGGACTGTTTTGGTAGGCTCAATATGATTATTATTGATGTTGTTTGGACTGTTTGGTGATTGTTTTGACTTGTGTGAAGTCATATAAATAGGGGAGGTGTTGTCCGTTTCATCGTAAAATAGGTTGTGATCGATACATAATAGTTATGACACTTAAACGATAACGATAGTGTCGTTTCTCTTATTGTAGATTAAGGAGTTGTGACATTTGCGTAGATTGAGGTTGGGGCAGTATATACAAGGTATGTGAGGCTATCCCTTTCCTTCTTTTGCACGACTCCGATTGTACATAATGCAATGAACGAGCTTCCAAAGATACTCTACTCTTAGAAGCTAGCAGTACTTACATTGTTTCCCTTCTTATGGAACAATTGATGTTAAGGTTGCTTCTCTTATTCTTATGTTATCAATGTTGTTGGTACTTCCTGATTCTTATAAGATTCTCGATGAAAAGTTAGCCCTAATGATGTGTACGGATAATATTGACCTTACGTCACTCCAAAATATTCAGAATATGATTCCAATGAGTCCTGCATGCATTATATATATGTATCTAGTTTACTCTACCGAGCCGCGCTATAGTCGGCCGGGCATGGCACCTATTGTGCAACCACTGATCAGTTGGGTTTACCGAGTCCTCTTTGAGGCCGGGTATGATATGATGATGATGATGCCCACAAAGGCAAATGTTCTATGATGATGATGCCCACAGAGGCAAATGTTTAAAAATATTATGTGTATATATGTATCATGCATTTCATGTTAATTTCTCTTAGAAGCA
>ML313265.1:0-38359 GCA_005239505.1 Nicotiana paniculata
CCTGGAGTCTTTTTATAGCTAGGTCATCAAGAGCCTGTTGCTCAGTTATCATGTTTTGTTGCTCCGCTGCTTGTCTCATCAAGTCCATAATACGAGTCACGCTTTCCATATCCTTCACTTCCTTGCTCCTATCAAACTCATTAACATTATTAGATACATTACAATAAAAGCTCTGAGAAGGATAATAAGAATTAGGACAACCATCCCAATGGCCACCTTGACAACCCCACACATTACAAAAATTCCACACATTAGATTGAGATGGACAATATTNCGATACAAATAAAAAATAAAAAAATAAAAACTTAAATAGACAAAAGCAAAAATTCAATCTAGTAGAATAGTTAATTTCTAAGTCCCCGGCAACGGCGCCAAAAACTTGTTGGTTGATTTCCCAATGCACACGCAAGTGTACGTGGTCGACAAGTAATATAGGAATTGAAGTCCAGATATCGTACCCACAGGGACTTGTGATTAACTATCCACTAAACTAAACTCAAACAAATATTTAACTAGAATTAATCTAAAATAGTAAATCAAAAGATTAAATAGACAACTAACTTAAAGATGAATTCATGATATTCTAGAGCTATGGGTTAGCTAACAATCCTGTTGAGTTTTCCACTTAAATAGTATGATTAATTTACCTGGTTTATTGATTGACGAGGTTAATATTGCTCGTAGCCTTCTCCCGAAGTACAACTCGCCTATTCAAGCTAACCTAATGCCTATATTCCTATGAAATTAAAATTAACAAGAACGCATTAATAATTCCCGTATAATAACCAATCAAGGCGATTAGGTATAATCCTATCCTAACCGCAAATCCGCTCCCCTGAAGGGTTAAGATCTTGCTCTACCCAATCTTATATGCAATCTAGAATTCCCTCTCCCGAGTTCAACCCTAGATTCGTAGATAGTATTCAATTGTGATCAAGCAATTGAATAATTAAGCACAAGATTGAANTGTGTGTGTTCCTCCACGTCAAATCCCCCTCAAAGTTGTGTTTTTGGTTCTATTATATATTTTGGGACAAAACCTAAACGTGTAGGATACTCCTAGTCAAACCGGGAAACACTTAAAACCTTCAAAACTAGGACTGGGCCGGATCAGGGACCAGGCGTTACAGGCCAAATGCCTGGCTAACGCCTGGCCAGGCCTGGCGTTATGGGCCAAACGGCCCCCAAACGCCTGGTCTCACTAGTTTTACTCCTTTTTGACTCTTGAGTGTAGTTTTGACGTTTATACATCCATTTAGCTCGGCTTCCATCTCCAATTCACCTACACATGAAATAGACTTCATTATGCACATACGACGTGTATTTTTATCATTAACGCACATAAAATGTAAGGCACATAATGCTTTAAACCATGAATTATAGCCACATATCACTACCCACCTGAGGAAACTTAACAACTGCCACCTACCACTACGCTGTCATGAACACTCTCTATAACATCAAGACCCCCATACTAAGCCTGCACACATTTACCAAATTTACCAATCCGTCCGCTCCTCTTGGACCTCTACTAAAATGCGCTACCACATCTTCTAATTCACCATTAAGCTGCCGCTCTCCCACTTATCCCAACTCATCCCCTTATGTGCTACCTGACATTCCTTCCCCTTCTACCCGATCTTTTGGAATTGGCACCGCCGTCTAGCACTCCTCACATACCTTCCTTCATCGTATGATGCCCTCTTGCTGCCTCAATTCAATGACATTCTCCGTAGCTCTTAAGCTCGCAGATCACCACAACCTTAAGTCTTTACGAAGATCATCTTCCTTGGGTCGCCTTCATCCTCAATACATAGCCAATACTGAGCCTCTACACCACTTCTAACCGCATTCTTCAATACTTCCTCACAATACTCTGACCCCGCGCAACCGAAGAAACCATAGCACCGACAAACTTAACACCTTACATTCGATCAATGACGACGATATTTTATTACAGGTGAGTACTCCACCTCACTTGAATCACCAAGTCTTATTACTTGTCAACCCAACCAGACCATTCATAACCCCAGTTACCTTTTCCCTGCTGGAACTAAAATCCCGAAACCACACTCTGACATGACCTCCCTTCGATTCATTCACCATCCCTACATACGGACAAACACTCAACAATCATACCAACACCGCGTGACAACCATTCGACGACACAATAAAAATTTGATCACAACATCACGGTTCCCAGTAACACGGCCACTGAACTGAAGCAACACAATAATCTCCTGCGGGGCAACAATAATAGCCCTAACTTGCTAAACATGGAAAACATCTCGCACCACATCCGTAGCACTATTACAATTCTTCAAACTCTTGATTCACAACAAGCGCTTCGTGAAGCGTAAGATCGAGTACGGAGGAAACATAGGTATAAGACTTAAGGGAATCAAATCGCACGATGAGGAATCAAGAAGGGAAGTACTCCTAACAGCCCTGTAGCCTCTCGAAGATAAGTACATACGTCTCCGTACCGATCTGCAAGACTCTACTAGACTTGCTCATGACTTGTGAAACCCAGGGAACCTAGAGCTCTGATACCATGTTGTCACGACCCAAAACCTATGGGTTGTGATGGCGCTGGACACTACTGTCAGGAAAGCCAGCCCCTTAATCAGTTGAAATACCTTTCTGCTTAATATTTTTTAAATCATGTCTTTCTTACACTTCATAACCAAGTAATTTGAATTTACGTAAATCAAAATACGGCAGGAAATCAACTTACTATAACGAAAGAAATACCAACACATCCCCAGAACCCGATGACACAAGCACATGAGCAATTTCTAAGAATTCATACAATCATACAACTCTTGTCCGGGAAATAAATGGGACAAAGGCAATAGAGGTACAATGTAAAAACATAGAAATAAGGAGACTCTGTCAGTTGCGGAACGCCTCCAGATGAATGCAGCCCGAGTAGTGTCTCCAAGACAATCATTGTACTATGAAGGTACCTGTGTAACAGAATGCATAGAAAGTGTAGCATGAGTACATAAACATATATGTACCCAATGAGTATCGCGTCTAAACTCGAAGGAGTAGTGACGAGAGGTCGACTAAATACTCACTAAGGTCGAGCAATATAATATAAAAGAGATATGGCTAAAGCAGTAGGCATGTGAAGCAGAAATCAACTAGTACATGAGCAAATAATGTAATCCAAATAACAACTGAAAATGAACTGTCAATGCCAAATTCTCCGTCTACACAATACCTGTCAATCCCACTATAAGTGACTTAGACTCAAGTGATAACACAATACCAGAACAAGACAACCGGTCGGAGTCATAAGGGTGGTCATAAGGACTGAGGTCATAAGCTACCCACGATCGCAAATCATACCTGCGACACATATGCTGACTCGATATAAAGCTCCCAACGATCGCGAATCATACCTGCGACTCGTGTGCTGACTGGATATAAATTTCCCCACGATCTCAAATCATACCTGCGACACGTGTGCTGACTCGATATAAAGCCACCCACGGTCGCGAATCATACCTGCGACACGTGTGCTGACTCGATATAAAGCTCCCCACGGTCGCGAATCATACCTGCGACACGTGTGCTGACTCGATATAAAGATGCATATATGTACCAACTTAATTATAAACTCAACAGGACTGTGCCGATATCACAGATAGCCAACTGGTATTTAAATCATATTGTTTCACCCTTCCATATTATCTCAACAGTGACCACAACTCATACTACATACAAGATACAAATAAGGCACATAGAGGCATGCTCGTGAGTCCTAAAGCTACCTGTCATAACAATATAGTCGCCAGGTACGGACTCTTGTCACTTGGTACGTACGCGGCCCCCACAACATATATACATAGAAAATAAGGATCCTAAGGGGACAATTCCCTCTTACAAGGTTGGAAAGGACACTCACCTCGCGACAAAATCACCCCTCGGATCAAGGATGTGCCCGAATCTCCGAAATCTACTCTCGATGGCTCGCAACTAGACAAATATAGCGTAAGTGAATCAATTTAAGTTCAAAGAAAAAGAATTAACCAATAAACCCAAAATTAGGCATTCTTGAAGAATTTTGAAATTACGACCCCGGACCCACACGTTCGAATTTTGAAAATTCTCGAAGGAATCACTTACCCGAAGCCTAAGGATCATAATTACGTGATTTGTACTTGAATTCAAATCAAAAATTGGGTAATTCACCATTTTCTCAAAAAACCCAATTTACTACCCTAAATCCCAATTTTCCTATGTTTTGTAGTTAATTTCTATGGAAGTTCATGAACTAGATTATAAAGATGGAGAGGAAATTACTTAGCTCTGCTGGAAATGGATCAAGGGCAGGTTTTCCAAGGCTTAGGAGCTCTCTAATGGAGTCTTGAATGAGAAAAAATGAAGAACCCGAGTTGGGCATTTAAATAGGTCTGCCTACAGGGGTTTTCGCACCTGCGAGGCTGGGACCGCAGGAGCGGTCCCGCACCTGCGGCTGGGCAACCGCACCTGCGTTCACACCAGCAGTTGTTTTTGCTGGTTTTTGGCCTCCTGTGGTGTCTGGGAGGCACTTGGGCCCACCTGAGCCCCCGTCCAAATATACCAACAAGTCCCAAGTCATAATACGGACTTGCTCGAGCCTACGGAACGCTCAAAACATTGCTAAAACTCAAAATCACATCCCAAAACCCCTGAATTCATAACTTATGACTTTCAAGTTTTAGATTTCTATAACGATGCGCCGAACCGACCTACACAGCTCGGAATGACCCCAAATTTTGCAGACAAGTCATAAATGACGGAACTATTCCCGGTCCCGGAATCCCGTTCGGACCTCGATAGCATAAAATCGCGTCCCAAACCAAATTTCAAACATAAGGAAATCCTGATTTCCACTTCGGGCGCCAAAATTCTCCCAGGTCATCGAAAGCCCAAGCCGAACATACGTCCAAGTCTGAAATCATCATACGAAGATACGAGAGCTGTCAGAACTTGATTCTGAGGTCGTTTGCTCAAAATGTTAACCGAAGTCAAACTTGGCCAAATAGACCAACCTTAAGGAACCAAGTGTTCCTAAATCACTCAAACCACTTCCAAATCCCGAACTACCCGTCCCCGCAAGTCATAAAGCACGAATAGCCGGCTAAGGGAAGTTTCATTTAAGGGAACGAGATTCTTATACGCAAAATGACCGGTCGGGTCGTTACAATCTCATTTCAATTTATGCTGCTCTTTTTTCTCATCCACGTTAATCCTTCACGATTCTTTGTCTGTATTATCCAATCTTGATGCCTTCCACATTTCCATTGCCAACACTAGGATCATAGGTGACGTTATTTTTTCCACCTAATTGACTAAATTTTAGAAATCTTCTTCCTTTTCGATTATTTCTTTAATTTTGTCTCAAAAATTCATTTTTAATTGCTCCTAACAATGAAATGAAAACCCGATTAATATAAACTCAAAAATCAAGCTAAGTTGGCTATATACACTATAAAATACAATTAAAACGGTAAAAACACAGAGTAAATAATATCTTAAAATATGAAAATATGCTTAATATCAATAGGATGGCATGAACCTAAGCCTACCTAGACATAAAATGAATTTGTTACATATGGACTCTCGTCACCGGGTGCATACGTAGCCCAGCAACAAGTATCACATAACAATTACATCACCTAGGGGTAGCTTCCCCTCACAAGGTTATATAGGAGACTTAGCTCACTTTGAAGATCCATAACCAGCTCCAACGCCACTCTAACACCTCAAACTGATGCTCGTCGCTCCAAAACTAGTCAAACAATGTGCAAACCTATATAAATATACTCTAATACTCATAATAAATCAACTCATAACAATTCCCAACTCCACTCAAAATATATGAGTTATTCCCAATTCCATGTCCAATTTTATGGTAAAAATCTAAAAATACCAAATTCTAGGTTTTCCTCTTATAATAACATAATTACCATAGATATTCATGTATTTAAGTCACATGGTATTGAAATAACTTTCTTAAAGTTTGATGATGAAAATAGCACTCCAAAATCGCTCCAAAGTCGGCTCCCATGGAAGGAATGAGGTGAAGATGAGTCAAACCTCCGATATAAAGCTTCTGCCCAAGTATTACCCCTTCACGATTACAAAAAATGTTTTGCAATAGCGAAGCACAACTTTTCTCAGCTCAAAATTGCCCATCGTGATCGCGGAAAACCAATCGCGAAGAGCAAGCTGCTCAACTCCTCCAGACAGGTTATAGTATAATGGTCTTAACTTTGTCTACAACCCTCCAACAGTTGATATTCTGAAAACTAGACACCAATCGCTATAACTTTCAATTTTTGATCACCTCTAAATCCTTTATAGATTGCAAGATCTAAGCTTTCAAAGACAACCCCGTGCCGCATAAATTTCTTCTTCATAAACGTGAATCTGCCTCTGAGAACGCGATTCACAGACCCGGTTCTCCCATTTTTCTCTTCGCGAACTACCCATTCCTTAAGAGTGCGAAGAAGGGCGCACTAGACCTTAGAAAATAGCAGCTCAACGTGGAGAAATGACCCGTAGACTCTCCAAAACACACGCCAGTCCCCCGGGACCTCATCCAACCAACCAACAAGTCCCAATACACGACACAAACCTGCTCGAGACCTCAAATCACACGAAACAACATCAAAAATACAAATCGACGATCGAAATCTTTCTTTAAACTTTCAAACTTTGACGAACGCATCCTATTCATACTTAAATATTCAATAATCATGCCAACATTACGAACAAATAATAAATCATGATACGAACCTATTCTAGGGCTCGGATACGCAAAAGGGCATCGATAACACCAAACTCCACCTCAAACAAAAGTTATGAAATTCTAAAACCCTCAAAATGCCAACATTTCACAATAGGCCCTGAAATACTCCCGGGCGACCCGATACTCAATCTGAACATACACCCAAGTCCGAAATGATAATACGAACCTATTGGAACCTTCAAATCCCTATTCCAGGATCGTTTATTCAAAAGTCAAACCTTATTAGACTCTTCCAACTTAAAGCTTCCGACTTTAGAAATTTCCATCTGTATTAACTCCAAACATTCCGAAATTCAATTCCGACCACATGTACAAGTCATAATACCTGAAGTGAAGATACTCAAGGCCTCAAACCGCCGAACGATGTGCTAAAGATCAAAATGATCGGTTAAGTCGTTACAATTAGCCATTTTAGTCATGCTAAAAAAAACCAAAAAAATTGCTTATGATATACAACATTAAAAAACCTAGGCAAAAAGAAAAAAAAATATTTCAATAGTATTTTTAGAATTCATTGACAACACATATACGAGGCAATATACAAAATTTAGGGAATATTGAAGGTGAATTGGACTGGTTTGGAGTCAAAGTTCGTTACCAATAATATACAATATTAAAATGAAAAAAAACTAGGAACAAGAGGATTTGTTTTCAATGTGTATGGTTGGAATTCGTTGAGAACAAAAGAAATAAGAATATTTATAAAAGTTAAGGAAGATTCGAGATGATTTGCACTGGTTTGATATCAAAATTCGTAATTATGTTCGAGTTTAAAAAGATCATCTGTGATACATGTATCACGCATGTACCTTAGTTAGAGATATGGATATACAAGAGATACATAAGGGACACGCATATGATATATAACTGATACAAGAAAGATATACAATGTGATACACATCTCGTCTTCTTCTATATTCGTCTTTTTGTTCGAATTTGACTCAAATATGAATTCAAACAACCTAGAATCTCCACCAACTCGTCTTAGGATTGAGTTTCAAACTCAAGCTTAAGCGAGCTTCAATGTCTTTGAATAGATTAACTTATTTTCTTCAGTTTTTAAATTATCTTACTAAGTTATGTATCAAATACTTGCATTTATGATTTTATTTATCTCTTATCTAACTTTTTGCACTTGGAATTGTCATTAGCCTGCAGATTGAAATGCTATTAGCCATATTTGAATTAAGGCTCTTCATGCACGAGTAGGTTGGAATAACCTTCAAGTTGTAATCTACCATTAAGGAGCATCTTTGAGTAAAAAAAGAAAGGAAAAAAAAGAGTCATGAGAAGATTACATTAATGGAATCTTTTTTGGATTAAAATGAAATTTGGGCCTTTTTGGTAGATATTTTTTTTTTTTGGACAAATTTTGATTGAAATTGTTTATGAACTAATAGTTCGGGTAGTTTTCCCTTTTATATTATGCTCAATGTAAAAATTAAAAAGCCCAAAAATTAGGGGGATCTTTACACAAATAGGCGTTCATATTAATTGTTTATTTTTTCTAGCTATATACATTGATTATATACAATTAAACACATATAATACATAAATTATATAAACATTCACCAACAACTTTTAGTTTAAATGGTAGGGTGAGCACCTATTTGTTTTATTCTTCAAAATTAGTTTGTTACCAGCGACTATAACCAAGGACTTAGGCCGAATTTGGACTGAGTAGACATGTGGTCCAATCACCATTGGGGCCAGATAAAGGCCCAACCCTTAACTAGAGGGATTGTCATGACCCAAATCCTAATCCAGGCCGTGGTGGCACCCAACACCGGGGTCAAGCAAGCCTACACTTGAATTACTAATAAAATTCCCTTCTTTGTATAAAAACATTCCACACTTGCCAACTCTTTAAGTTTAGAACATTAAGTGAAACCAGATAATTCACCAATTTAAATAGATGTTACTACAAAGGATCATGAACCAAAATATAATATCCCAAAAATATAATGTCTACTAAGTGTGTGCCAGGAACTAGTGTCACAAGTCTACGGGCATACTAGTAGAATATTCAAAAAAAATGAAGTAAAACTATCCCACTGTCTGAAAGTAATAGACGAGAATAAAAAAAAGACTTCATAGTGCTGTTGAGAATCGCCAAGGGAAGCACTTCACCATAAAGTCAAGTCAATATATACTCAGGATCTAGCTCTGGCCTGATAACCAGATGCACCAGCCTCAGAACCTGTACAATTAAGTACAGAAGCGTAGCATGAGTACATAATTAAATATGTACCCAGTGAGTATCTAGTCTAATCTCGAAGAAGTAGTGACGAGAGGTCGACTTGACACTTACTAGGGTCCAACAATATAATTAAACAGGATATGATAAAGGCAAAAGGCATATGAGGATAATAAAACAGTAAATATCAAAGGTAGCCGCAATTCAAATAAATGCTGAAAAACAATTAAAAAATTACTAATTTCGTTTTCCCCTAGATCTCTATCAATTCAATATTCATGAAATCATTAACAATTTAGCATATGCATTACGGGATAAGGACAACCGGCCTGAGCCATCATTATAACCATATATGTGCACTGGCGAAGGGTCGATCAGCTCGAACCATTGATGCATCAATCAATCTGTCGTGGCGTACGACCCGCTCCTATGAGAATGAGGAAAAATAACACTCCGCTCGCGGAATGTAAATTGTGAAGAGGTCACTTTCACACACAACATTTTTCCTTAAATTATTTTCAATGGTCAATTCCTTTAAATTTACCAATTCCGTGATTTTTTCTGGAAAGCAAAGCGACATATAATATGAATTCATAAGGCACATTTTTCTATTTGAGGAAAAACACAAGGCATGGTGTGTGAGCCTAACTACCCGGACACAACAATAATAGTCACTACGTACGGTCTCTCGTCACTTCGTACGTATGTAGTCCCCACAAACATTAGTACACAGTTATTTAATTCACCTATGTGGACAATTACCTCTTACAAGGTTAGAAAGGAGTCTCACCTCGTGTAGAACCTACTTTTCGGGTGAAAAATGCGCCCGAAACTCCAAACTCGTCTCCCAAGGACTCGAAACTAGTCAAATGTTGCATAATTACATTAATTTAGACTCAAAAGCATGAAATTTCCCTATTTAATTAACCATTTTAGCCTACTTTGCATTATCTCAAAATACACCCCCAAGCCCACATGCTCGGATTTCGAAAAATATTCGAAGGAAATACTTACCCATAACCTAAGAATCATTAGTTTATAGTTTGTGTATGATTCCATGGCAAATTCCTTGGTAATTCTCCCTTTTTTCATAAAATCTAGGTTTTTACTCTAACCCATGATTAGTTAGTGTGTTAATCTACCTAAGAATCCAAGTATTCAATTTAATTTATAGTAGGAATCACTTACCTCACAGTTGCTAAGTGAAATCTCCTCTTTCAAAGCTCCCATTATCGCCCCAAGTGAAGAAAAATTACTCAAAAGAGACTAAGTCCTATTTAAATCTAACACTGCCCAGCTGCCCCTTATATGCGATCACAGCAGGGGCAGTGCGATCACAACGGTCAACTGGCCAGGCCCCTTGAAGGACTACTATGCAATTGCGGGAAGGGGTCATGCGATCATGGAGGCTAGTTGGGCTAGACCTATGCGATCGCAAGGGCGGGGTATGCGAACGCGGAGAACAAAAGCTGGGCCAGGCCACAGCTTTACCCAGTGTGAACGCGTGCATGCCTCTGCGATTGCACGGGGCATTTTTCCCACCCTGCCAACTCCTTCTATGCGAACGCGTGTGTGCACCCACGATCGCACAGAAGGAAACAAGACTGTGAAAATCTGGTGTTTTGCATTTAGCTCCGAGGGGTACAAAACACACCCGAGCCCCTCGGGACCCCGTCCAAAGGCACTAGCAAGTCTGTATTCATGAAACGGACTCGCTCGAATTTTCGGAACGTGAAAAACAACAACGAAACTAAGAATCCAATCCCAAAACCAAATTGAATCAAACTTTGAACTTCAAGTTCTAAGATTCGCTTTCAATGCGCCGAACCTACCTATATTACTCAACATGACATTTGCAAGCAAGTCATAAATGATATAACAGAACTATTCCCGGTCTCGGAATTCCTTTCGGACCTCGATAACACAAAAACACGTTCTAAACCTCAATTCTTAAACTTAAGAAATCATATTTCACTATTTGGCGCTGAAACTCTCCGGGTCATCGAAAACCCGTTCCGGACACACGCCCAAGTCCGAAATCATCATACGAAGCTACCGGAACCGTCGAAACTCGATTTCGATGTCGTTTAGTCAAAATGTTGACCGAAGTCAAACTTGGCCTTAAAAGCTAGTCTTAAGGAACTAAGTGTTCCCATACCACCCTAAACTCTTTCGAATCCCGAACCACCCGTCCCTACAAGTCATAAATCACTAAAAGCAACTACGGTAAGTCTCATTTAGGGGAACGGGGTCCTAAAACACAAACGACCAGTTGGGTCGTTACATTCTCCACCTCTTAAACAAACGTTCGTCCTCGAACGGGTCTAGAATCATACCTGGAGTGCTGAATAAGTGTGGATATCTGCTCCGCATGTCCTCGTCGGACTCCCAATTCACCTCCTCGACTGGTTGGCCCCTCCACTGGACCTTTATGGCAGAAACTCTCTTGGATCTCAACTGGCGGTCCTGCCTGTCAATAATAGAAATTGGCTCCTCCTCGTAGCCCAATCTCTCACCCAACTGAATGGTGCTGAAATCAACCACGTGAGAGAAGTGGGCATGGTACCTCTGGAGCATGTATAAATGAAAGACCGGATGATCTACTGATAAACTGGGAGGTAAAGCAAGCTCGTAAGCAACCTCTCGAATTCGCCTCAGTACCTCGTAAGAACATATAAACCTTGGGCTCAACTTTCCCTTCTTCCCGAACCTCATAATACCCTTCATTGGCGAGACTTTCAATAGGAACTTATCTCCCTCCATAAATGATACATCACGCGCCTTCTGATCCGCGTAACTCTTCTGTCTGGACTGCACTGTGCAGAGCCTCTCCTGAATCAACTTCACCTTCTCCAAAGCATCCTTCACCAGGTCAGTGCCATATAACTTAGCCTCGCCAGGATCAAACCACCTGATGGGAGAACCACATCGTCGACCATACAAAGCCTCAAATGGAGCCATCTCGATGCTGGACTGATAACTGTTATTGTAAGAAAACTCAGCCAAAGGCAAGAACTGGTCCCACTGACCTTCGAAGTCAATCACACATGCCCTGAGAATGTCCTCCAATATCTGAATTGTACGCTCCGACTGACCATCATTCTGAGGGTGAAATGCCATGCTGAGATCTATCTGGGTACCCAACTCACTATGCAATGCTCTCCAGAAGTGCGAGGTGAACTGTGGACCTCAATCTGGTATAATGGACACCGGCACACCGTGAAACCGGACTATCTTCCGAATGTAGGTCTGGGATAACCTCTCAGAAGTATAAGTAGTAGATACTAGAATGAAATGCCCCGATTTGGTCAACCTATCCATAATGACCCAAACCGCGTCAACCTTCCGTAAAGTCCGAGGTAACCCAACCACGAAGTCCTTAGTGATGCACTCCCACTTCCACTAAGGAATGGGCATCTACTGAAGTAGGCCTCCTAGCCTCTGGTGCTCACACTTGACCTGCTTGCAATCAAGACATCTAGCCACATACTCCACTATGTCCTTCTTCATCCGCCTCCACCAGTAATGCTGCTTTAAATCATGATACATCTTCGTAGCACTATTATGGACAGAATACCGTGAACTGTGTGCCTCCTATAGAATCCTCTCCCTTAGGCCATCAACATTAGGAACACATTGACGCCCCTGAAGCCTCAGAACACCATCCTCGCCAATAGTAACCTCCTTGGCACCACCCTGAACCACTGTCTCCCATAGCTCTGCCATGCATAGGTCATCAAACTGCCGAGCCTTAATCTCTCCCAATAACGAAGACTGAGCCATCACATGTGCTATAACTCGGCGAGGCTCTGAAATGTCTAATCTCACCAGGCGATTATCCAAGGACTGAATGTCCAAGGCTTCAGGTCTCTCCTCTGCTGCAAGATAAGCCAAACTACCCATACTCTCCGCCTTCCTGCTCAAAGCATCTGCTACCACATTTGCCTTGCCCGGATGATAAAGAATGGTGATTCATAATCATTCAGCAACTCAAGCCTCCTGCGCTGCCTCAAATTAAGATCCCTCTTCTTGAACAAGTGCTGTAAGCTGCAGTGATTTGAATAAACCTCACAGGACACCCCATACAAGTAGTGCCTCCAAATCTTAAGAGCATGAACAATCACAGCCAACTCCAAATCGTGCACAGGGTAATTCTTCTCATGAACCTTCAGCTGGCGCGAAGCATAAACAATAACTCTCCTCTCCTGCATCAACACGAACCCCAAGCCAATGCGTGAAGCATCACAATATATTGTATACATCCCAGAACCGGAAGGCAATACTAAAATTGGTGTTGACGTCAATGTTGTCTTGAGCTTCTGAAAGCTCGCCTCACACTCGACGGACCATCGAAACGTGGCATTCTTCTGAGTCAACCTAGTTAGTGGGGCTGAAATGGATGAAAAACCTTCAACAAATCGGCGATAACAGCCTGCTAGGCTCAAGAAGCTCCTGATCTCTGTAACTGAAGTAGGACGCGGCCAACTCTGAACTGCGTTAATCTTTTTAGGATCAACCTTGATACCCTCTCCGGATACCACATGTCCCAAGAATGCCACGTAATCCAACCAGAACTCACACTTGGAGAACTTAGCATATAGCTTATGTTCTTGCAAAGTCTGGAGAACAACTCTCAAATGTTGCTCGTGCTCTCCCAGGCTTCGTGAGTAAATCAAAATGTCATCAATGAAGAAAATGACAAAAGAATCAATATACGGCCCGAACACCCTGTTCATCAAGTCCATAAATGTTGTTGGGTCATTAGTCAAGCCAAAGGACATCACCAGGAACTCATAATGGCCATATCCAGTACGAAAAGCAGTCTTCGGAACATCCGAGTCCAAAATCTTCAACTGGTGGTTCTCCGATCTCAAGTAGATCTTAGAAAACACCCGAGAACCCTGTAACTAGTCAAAAAAATCATCGATATGTGGCAATGGATAATTGTTCTTAATGGTGACCTTGTTCAACTGGTGGTAATCAATACATCTCCGCATAGACCCATCCTTCTTCTTCACAAATAGAACTGGAGCACTCCACGACGATACACTCGATCTGATAAGCCCCTTAGGCAACAACTCCTCAAGCTGCTCCTTCAACTCCTCCAACTCTTTCGGAGCCATACGGTACGGGGGAATGGAAATAGGCTAAGTTCCTGGAGCTACATCAATATAGAAATCAATATCACGATCTGGAGGCATGCCTGGAAGGTCTAAAGGGAATACATGAGCAAACTCCCGAACCACTGGCACCGAATCAATGGTCGGAGACTCGGTGGTAGTGTCCTGCACATAAGCAATATAGGCCAGACAACCCTTCTCGACCATATGTCGAGCCTTCAGGAAGGAAATAACTCAACTGGATGCACTAACGGAGGAACCTCTCCACTCCATCCTAGGAAACTCAGGCATGGCTAGAGTAACTGTCTTGGCATGAAAATCTAGCACGGCATGATAGGGAGATAGCCAATCCATGCCTAGAATAACCTCGAAGTCAACCATGTCTAGCAATAGAAGGTCTGCTCGGGTCTCGAACCCACAGAAGGTAACCACACAAGACCGATAAACCCAGTCTACCACCAAAAAATCGCCCATAAGAGTGGACACATAAATAGGAGAACCCAAGGACTCACGAGGAACATCCAAAAAATGAGCAAATAAGGCTGAAACATCTGAATAGGTAGATCCCCACACTAAAAACAACCTCCCAGTATCATAGCATGATGTCCTGAAGAAGAACCCTGAATAGCCGGAGGGCGGTGTGTACTCTCTCGCATAGCACTGAAGTAAGAACTGGAGGATCCGTGATGACCAGAATAACCTTCGGATGAACCCTGAATAGCTGGAGGGCGGTAAGAACGCTCTGGCATGGCGCTTAAATAAGGCCTCGCTGGAAAACCTCGGGGAGGTGGTGGGGCTGCTGAATATGGGGGCCTTCTTGGCTGACCCCTACCAAACTGACCTATCCTACGAGCAATCACTACCACAAGCTGATAAGGAGTCCCCATCCCCACCTCTCGGGCCATGTTGGTCCTAATACCTGGATGTAACCCAGATACAATTCTCCGCACTCTCTCGCATCAGTGGGTAATATCATGAGTGCATGACGAGACAACTCAGAAAATCTAGCCTCGTAATCTTTCACGGACATCGGACCCTGCTCCAGTTGCTCAAACTAATATCTCAGCTTTTCCCTCTCAGAGGGTGGAATATACATGTCTAGGAACAACTGTGTGAACTGCTCCGAAGTGATAGGAGGAGAATATGCCGTCCTGCCGAGAATATAGGACTGCCACCACCTACGAGCCCTGCCCTCTAACTGAAAGGTAGTGAAATCAACTTCATGGGACTCCAGTATCCTCATATTGTGCAGTCTTTCCCTGCACCTATCAATAATGTCTTGGCTATCCTCGCCTCGCTCAACCCCAAAGACAGGAGGGTGCAATCTACTCCATCTATCCAATAACTTTTGCAGATCGTCGTCCGCAGCTGGTCTGGTCTCAGGTGCTGCTGCTACAGGCTGGGCCCCACCCACAGGCAGTGTACCTGGTCTGGTATACTGTTGTTGCATGTCCTACGGCTTGGGCAGTAGGGGTCTGGGCTCCCCCTCCCGCCTGAGATATGGCAGGATCCGCTGGAAATAAACCAGCATGAGTCATAGTATACATGAACCGCATCATATGGCCTATGACCTTCTGGAAGCCTGGTGCATTCATGAAGTCCATCGGAGCAGGATCTACTAGGGGCACCTCACCCTGCTCCTCTGTGATAGTATCCTCCGCTGGCCCTGTCGGTGGTGCAACTGGAATAACTCTGGGATGCCCTCGTCCCCTACCTCGGGCTGGTGCTCTCCCCCGGCCTATGCCACGCCCTCGATTAAACGGGGGTAGCGTCCCCTCCCGCGTCCTCACCATCTGTGAGAGAACAGAAGAGTAAGACTTAGTATGCCATCAACTGTACGATAGAATATGAATAAAGAGAGATTTCCTAACACCCTATAGCCTCCTGAAGATAAAAATTGACGTCTCTTTACCGATCCGCAAGACTATACTGGGTTTGCCCATGACTAATGAGACCTACATGAACCTAGAGCTCTTCTACCAAGTTGTCACGACCCAAATCCTAATCTAGATCGTGGTGGCGCCCACCACCGGGGTCAGGCAAGCCTACACTTGAATTACTAATAAAGTTCTCTTTTTTGTATAAAAACATTCCACACTTCCCAACTCTTTAAGTTTAGAACATTAAGTGAAACCGGATAATTAACCAATTTAAATAGATGTTACTACAAAGGATCACGAACCAAAATATAATATCCCAAAAATATAATGTCTACTAAGTGTGTGCCAGGAACTAGTGTCACAAGTCTACGGGCATACTAGTAGAATATACAAAAAAATGAAGTACAACTCTCCCACTGTCTGAAAGTAATAGACAGGAATAAACAAAATAAGACTCCATTGTGCTGCTGAGAATCGCCAGGGGAAGCAACTCACCGTGAAGTCAAGTCCAGATAAACTCAAGATCGAGCTTCGTCCTGATAACCAGATGCACCAACCTCAAAACCTGTACAATTAAGTACAGAAGCATAGCATGAGTATATAATTAAATATGTGCCCAGTGAGTATCCAGTCTAATCTCGAAGAAGTATTAAGGAGAGGTCGACTTGACACTTACTAGGTTCCAACAATATAATTAAACAGGATATGATAAAGGCAAGAGACATATGAGGATAATAAAGCAGTAAATATCAAAGGTAGCCGCGATTCAAATAAATGCTGAAAAACAATTTAACAATTACTAGCTTCGTTTTCCCCTAGATCTCTATCAATTCAATATTCATGAAATCATTAACAATTTAGCATACGCATAACGGGATAAGGTCAACCGGTCTGAGCCATCATAATAACCATATATATACACTGCCGAAGCGTCGATCGACTCGAACCATAGATGCATCTATCAACCTTCCATGGCGTACATCCCGCTCCCATGACAATGGGGGAAAATAACACTCCGCTCGCGCAACATAAGTTGTGAAACGGTCATTTGCACACACAACATTTTTCCTTAAATTATTTTCAATGGAAAATTCCTTTAAATTTACCAATTCCAAGATTTTTCCTGCAAAGCAAAGCAACATATAATATTAATTCATAAGGCACGTATTTCAATTTGAGGAAAAACACAAAGCATGGTGTGTGAGCCTAACTACCCGGACACAACAATAATAGTCCCTACGTACGGACTCTAGTCACTTCGTACGTACGTAGCCCCCACAAACATTAGCACATAGTTATTTAATTCACATATGGGGACAATTCTCTCTTACAATGTTAGAAAGGAGACTCACCTCGTGTGCAACTTACTTTTCGGGTCAAGAATGCACCCGAAACTCCAAACTCGTCTCCCAAGGAATCGAAACTAGTAAAATATTTACATTAATTTAGACTCAAAAGCATGAAATTTCCCTATTTATTTAACAATTTTAGCCTACTTTGAATTATCTCAAAATACACCGTCGGGCCCACATGCTCGGATTTCGAAATTTTTTCGAAGGAAACACTTACCCATAACCTAAGGATCATTAAATATAGTTTGTGTTTGATTCCATGGAAAATTGCTTGGTAATTCTCCAATATTTCATAACACCTAAGTTTTTACTCTAACCTATTATTTTCCACTAATTAGTGTGTTAATCTACCTAAGAATCAAAGTATTGAACTTAATTTATAGTAGGAATCACTTACCTCACAGTTGCTAGGTGAAATCTCCTCTTTGAAAGCTCCCAAAATCGCCCCAAGTGAAGAAAAATGACTCAAAAGAGACTAAGTCCCATTTAAATCTAACACTGCCCAGTTGCCCCTGGTATGCAATCGCAGCAGGGGAAGTGCGATCGCGATGGTCAACTGGCCAGAACCCCTGAAGGCCTACTATGGGATCGGGGAAAGGGGTCATGCGTTCGCAGAGGCTAGCTAGGCTAGACGTATGCGATCGCGGGGGTGGGGGGTGCGAACGCAGAGAATAAAAGCTAGGCCAGGACACAAATTTTCCCAGTGCGAATGCGTGCATGCCTATGCGATCGCACATGGCATTTTTCCCGCCCTGCCAACTCCTTCTATGCGAACGTGTGTGTGCACCTGCGATCGCACAGAAGGAAACCAGACTGTGAAAATCTAGTGTTTTACATTTAGTTCCGAGGGGTCCGAGACTCATCCGAGCCCCTCGGGGCCCCGTCCAAAGGCACTAGCAAGTTTTTATTCATGATACGGACTCGCTCGAATTTTTGAACGTGAAAAACAACAACGAAACTAAGAATCCGATCCCAAAACCAAATTCAATCAAACTTTGAACTTCAAGTTCTAAAATTCGCTTCCAATGCGCTGAACCTACCTATACTACTCGAAATGACACCAAATTTCGCAAGCAAGTCATACATGACATAACATAACTATTCCCGGTCTCGATTCTTAAACTTAAATAATCATATTTCACTATTTGGCGCCGAAACGCTCCCGGGTCATCCAAAACCCGTTACGGACACACGCTCAAGTCCAAAATCATCATACGAAGCGACCGGAACCATCGAAACTCGATTCCGAGGTCGTTTACTCAAAATGTTGACCGAAGTCAAACTTGGTCTTAAAAGCCAACCTTAAGGAAGTGTTCCCATACAACCCTAAACTCTTCCGAATCCCGAACCACCCTTCCCCACAAGTTATAAATCATTAAAAGCAACAACGGGAAGTCTCTTTTAGGGGAATGAGGTCCTAAAACGCAAAACGACCAGTCGTGTAGTTACAGGTCTAGTCTCACGGGCAAGTTACATATTTGACCGATCAGTCAAAAATAGTTATATATGCTAGTCTATATATACAAATATATATTTGATTATGTATAAAATTATATTTTTTAAATATTATACATCAATATAAAAAATATTATATTACCGGCTATTATTTTAGAGAGTCTATAATGTTTAGTTTTTCCAAGTCTCATTCCCCTCCAACTCGGTCCAAGACAACCCATTAGGTCAAATTAAAAGAATTAGATATTTTTGGTTTTATTTCATTTTATATGATTGTATTTGATTAATGACTCATTTTATACTCATTTACACTATAAGCAACAATTATTGTTGCAAATACTGAGTGCAATGTGTGTTTCTTTCTTATTTCATGCTTGGAGTTTGTGCATCTCTAAATTATGTTTGAACGAGGAACTCTCTCGCTTCTCTCTAGGTTCTAGAGAATGACTTCCCTTCACACCATTTTCCTCACCCAATAACTTCTACCAACCGCCCTCATGAATAGCTGCTCCGACATGGAATTAACTAATAAAGAAATAGATCAGTTATATCGAAGCACTGCTAGATCCAAACCATCAACATAAATGACCAATCACCAAACCCTTTACTTCTCCAGATAGACTGCTAGAAAACGACAAGAACCCATTTATAGATCTAGAAACTAATTTCCTCCATAAGTTATGTTTAGATGTTGAACAAGAAAATCCACACCAACATCCATATTTACTTCCTCTCCCCATTACAGACAAAACACGCCTCTACCGTCCTTGGCAACATGATGTTATTATTAAATTACTAGGAAAATAGCTTCCTGTCATGACCCAAATTTCCAACCCTCGGGGTCGTGATGGAGCCTAACACCATACTTGCTAGGCAAGCCAATGTTAGAAATTTAGCTAACATTTTCTTTTAAAAGTTACTTAAACACAATAGAACAATTTTAGAATAAAAGGAAATCTAGTACTTTCCAATAAATGCAATCAAGAATAATATTTGATAAGATGATATGAAGCACGAACTAATACTAACTATATAACTATGATGATCCAAAAGGTCATCCCGTGTAATTTTAGCTAAATATGTGTTCCGAGGCCCAGAAAGCCTCCGTTTATCTCACCTCGATATGCGTGCTCAACCTAGGCGCGTAGCCGGAAAGCCTCTATGTGGAAAATTGAATAAATGTTAAACTTATGATAATTAATCGAATAAGGTTGACTTTGTTCAATATATTTGGTAAACGGACCCGGACCCGTCATTTGACGGTCCCGAAGGGTCCATAGGAAAATATGGGACTTGTGCGTATGCCCGGAATCGAATTCCGAGGTCCCAAGTCCGAGAAATGAATTTTTAAAGGAAGTTATTTTCTGAAAAATATAAAGACTTTAAAAAAGAACTTCTATGTGAAACCTATGTTATCCGGCCCGTATTATGGTTCCGGAGCCCGGAACATGTTCAATATGTTTATTATGTGTTACCTGTGAAATTTGGCAAGAAACAGACTCAGTTTGAGGTGATTCGAACTAAAAATGGAAATTTGAAGTTTATGAAGTTTTTATTTTTGAGAATTTTCATAGATTTTGAGTCTTAATTCTATGTTTATCATATTATATTGGTGTTTGATTACTCGAATAAGTCAGTATGATGATTTTGAAGTCGTGTGTATATTTGGTTTTGAGCCCCGAGGGCTCGGGTGAGTTTCGGGTAGGTGTCGGGGTGCAAAAGAGTTGAAAAATCTGGTGTAAAATGAGTTTTCTGGTGTTAGGTGTTTTACTCTATGCGATCGCATAGTCCTTCCCGCGAACGCATATCTTTGTGCTGAGAGAGTAATATGTGACTCTATGTGATCGCATAGTGAGCTCCGCGATCGCATAGTGTAGTGGTAATCTAGGGGGGGTGGGTAATTACACTCTGGGTCGCACATGCCCATCCGCGATCGCGAAGACTAATCCATGAACCCTATGCGATAGCAACCACTGCTCCGCGATCGCAGTGCCCAAACCTCACACCTCTATGCGATCGCACTCGCACTTCCGCGATCGCATAGCACTAATATCGCCCAATTATTTAAATGCCCAAAAACAGAACCTATTACGGGATTTAATAATTTTTCACCATCTTCTTCATATCCACACCTCATTGGGCTATTTTTGAAGAGATCCATCACCATAACCCCCTAGGTAAGTAATTTTAGACTACTTTCCTTCAATATTCATCAACACCCACTAGATTTTAGGCCTAAAAACATCAATTAACGATAGAAATTGGGGTTTTTGGGTAGAGTTAGGGCTTTATGAATTTTGGGGAATTTAACCTCGTTTTGGGGTCGGATTTCAAAATAAATTGTATATTCGGGCTTGAGGGGGAATGGCTGATCGGATTTTGGTCCGAACCTCGTGTTTGGACCAAGCAGGCCCGGGGTCAAATTTTGGAATTTTTGGAAGAATGTTGGAAAATCTATAATTAGGCTTTGGAATTGGATTGTTGAGTAGTTATTGATGTTATTAAGTCAATTATGTCTAGATACTATCATTTCGGAGTCGAGTTAGAGAGGAAAAGCGGTGCTAGAGGCGTGAGTTGCATTCTTAGAGCCGAGGTAAGTGTTCGGCCTAACTTTAGCTTGAGGGAATAGGTGTTGAGTCATATGTGCTACTTCTTTCTATCATGTTCAATGTATAGGTTAGGTGACGATTACCTATACATTGTTTTTTAAGCATGCACGTGAGTCGATTTTGATGTATTACATGTTTTCTTAGAGTCGATTTTGATCATTGGGTGATGAAGAGTGTAAAGCACGAAGGGTGATGCCATGTATTAATTTCATTCATTGCATAGTGAGGAAGAGAGTAAAAGCACGAAGGGTGATGCCGTGCCATGATTTAACATTTACACGCACGAAGGATCATGTCGTGCCTGTTTAATTATTTATTGTATTGTGAGGATGAGAGTTAAAGCACGAAGGGTGATGTTGCGCCATGATTTTACATTTATAAGCACGAAGGATCATGTCGTGCCCATTTATTATTTATTGCATTGTGAGGATAAGAGTAAAATCATGAAGGGTGATGTCGTGTACTTGTTTTTGTGAGGATGAGAGTAAAAGCACGAAGGGTGATGCCGTGTACATATTTTTTTGTGTTGTTATTTCGGTGGACATTCATTATGTTATATTGTTTACCTTGTTCATGTATTTCATTATTATTATTATCTCTTGTTTTTCCCCAGTATATGTCCCCCGTCCTCTCGTTCTTAACTGTTATTTATGTTACTTCCCTGTTATATATTGTAGAACTGTACAGGTATTTGATTGTTGTCGTCTCTAGCCTCGTCACTACTTCGCCGAGGTTAGGCTCGGCAGTTACTCAGTACATGGGGTCGGTTGTACTGATGCTACACCTGCACTTCTTTATATTGTGGAGATTACGCAGCCGGACCCAGTGGACATTGACAGAGGGAGTATCCTTCAGTCCACGCAGGTGACATCGAGGTAGTCCCGCAGACATTTGTGGTCCTTGGTGTCACCTCCTACTCTTTTCTCTCATCTTCTTTCTTATTTCAGTAGTTCCAAGACAGTTGTATTTACTTATTTCAGACTATTGTATTTAGTAAACTCTTAGATTGTTCGTGAGTTTGTGATACCGGTTTCTGGGGTTGTACTTAAGGAAAAATTATCACGAGATTTCTATTTAGTTCATGAATATTATTGTTCTTCCGCATATTTATTATAATTGTTCTAGTTAGTTCTGGATATTTAATAGTTAATGAGTTAATTTATTCAAAATGTTGGCTTGTATAACAGGTTCAACGTTAGACGCCATCACGACCTGAAGGTTGGAATTCAGGTTGTGACAAGTTGGTATCAGAGCACTAGGTTGCTTAGGTCTCACAACTCACAGAAAAACTTGGTACAGTCTGAGGGATCGGTATGGAGACGTCTGTACATATCCCCTAGGGGCTGCAAAGTTAGGAATAACTTCACATCTTTTCTTTCCTGTCGTGCAATTTGAATTCTAAATACTAATTGAGTCTCTATTCTACTCTCTCGCAGATGGTGAGAACGCGTTCTTCCTCATCTACCGATCAACAACTCGATCCTCCTATTGCAGCTCCTACGAGGGGACGAGGACGAGGCCGTGCTAGAGGCCGAGGCAGAGCTAGAGCATCAAATCTAGTAGAGGAACCACAAGTAGACTTTTCCGGTGAGGTTCTTGCTCAGACAGTTCCAGTCAGACCAGATCAGGTCCCAGAGGGGTTCATTGCCACCCCGGTGCTTCAGGACGCTCTAGTCCGCCTGGTGGGACTTATGGAGAGTGTGGATCAAGCCGGTCTTCTTCCTACCGCACCAGCTGTTTTCAGGCTGGGGGAGGGACCCAAACCCCTGCTACTCACACGCCAGAGCAGTTTTCCACTTAGTTGTAGACTCCAGCACCTCAGAAAGTTGGAGTAGCTCAGTTGGGTATTGTGGCACCGGCACCTGAGGGAGCAGCTACGTCAGCAGATGCCCTATGGAGACTAGATCAGTTCACTAAGTTATTCCCTACTACATTTACTGGTGCACCATCAGAGGATCCCCATGATTACTTGCACAGTTGTTATGAGGTTCTTCGGAACATGGGCATTGTGGAGTCCAATGGAGTTGATTTTGCTACT
This sequence comes from Nicotiana paniculata, assembly GCA_005239505.1. NCBI lineage: Eukaryota > Viridiplantae > Streptophyta > Magnoliopsida > Solanales > Solanaceae > Nicotiana > Nicotiana paniculata. Next base: position 23,460 of record ML313265.1, read on the forward strand.
TTTCATCTTTCGGGTTCCGCCAGACTTGGTGGAGAGACTATTCCTTGACTAGGCCAGCTGGGTCTGCACCTTTGACTTGGGCTCAGTTCTCCGAGTTGTTCTTGGGGAAATTTCTTCCAATAACTCAAAAGGAGGATCTTCGGAGGCAGTTTGAGCGCCTCCAGCAAGGATCTATGACAGTTACTCAGTACGAGACCAGGTTCATTACTCTAGACCGGCATGATATTATGATACTTGCCTCGGATTGAGAGAGAGTGAGGAGGTTTATTGAGGGTTTGGCTCAGCCCATTAGACTTCAGATGTCCAGGCAGTCAGGTAAAAATATCTCATTTCAGGAGGCGGCCCATGTGGCCAGGAGGATCGAGATGGTTTTGTCGCAGGGTGGTCGTCAGGGGGCTGACAAGAGGCCCCGCCATTTCGGTTGATTTAGTGGTGCCTCATCTGGAGGCAGAGATTCTTTCGGTAGAGGCCATCCTCCTAGGCCATACCAGTCGGCCCTTCAGGTATCCCGCAGGGCACCACCAGTTCCTCTTAGTGCACCAACAGCTCCTCTTAGTGCACCGCCGCTACAGAGCTTCCAGGGGAGTTATTTGGGTCGATAGGATCAGTTCCAGAGTCATCAGCCACAGTAACAGAGGTCTTGTTATTCTTGTGGTGTTTCGGGGCACATTGCTAGGTATTGTCCCCGAGCTTCTGGTAGTTCTTAGTATCAGGGCTCCCGTGCTATGGTTCCTACACCAGGAGTAACCCCACCCCCTCATCCACCTAGGGGTGGTGATCGAGGTGCTAGAGGTGGAGGTCAGGTTCATAGAGGTGGAGGACAGGCCACGAGAGGTAGAGGTCAGCCCGCAAGAAGTCGACCCAGAGATGTTCAGGTTGGAGGGGCTCTACCCCGGTGCTATGCTTTTCCTGCCAGGCCTGATGCTGAGGCTTCGGAAGTAGTTATTACAGGTACGGTTTCAGTTTGCATCCAAGATACTTTGGTTTTATTTGATCCCGGATCTACATTCTCCTATGTGTCTTCATATTTTGCCCCTTATTTGAGTATGCCCCGTGATTCCTTGAGTACTACTATGCATGTGTCTACACCCGTGGGTGATTCTATTGTGGTAGATCGAGTCTACCATTCATGCTTAGTAGATATTGGTATGGAGACTCAGGTAGATTTGTTGCTTCTTGATATGGTTGACTTTGATGTTATATTGGGGATGGATTGCTTATCCCCCCATCATGCTATTCTGGACTTTCATGCCAAGACAGTGACCTTGGCCTTGTCAGGAGTGCCACGTTTGGAGTGGAGAGGGACTCCTAGCCATTCTTCTGGCAGAGTTATTTCTTATATGAAGGCTCGGCGCATGGTCGAGAAGGGTTGTTTGGATTATTTGTCCTATGTTCGTGATTCTAGTGCTGAGGTTCCTTCTATGGAGTCTGTGCCCGTGGTTCGTGAGTTTCCAGAGGTATTCCCTACTAACCTGCCAGGTATGCCACCCGACAGGCATATTGATTTTTGTATTGAGTTGGCTCCGGGCACTCAGCCCATTTCTACTCCGCCATATCGTATGGCCCCACCAAAGTTGAAGTAATTAAGGAGCAGTTGCAGGATCTGTTGGATAAAGGCTTCATTAGGCCGAGTGTTTCTCCTTGGGGTGCTCCAGTGTTGTTTGTCAAGAAGAAACATGGCTCGATGAGGATGTGTATTGACTACCGGTAGTTGAATAAGGTTAATATTAAGAATAAGTATCCTTTGCCGAGGATTAATGATCTATTTGACCAGCTTTAGGGTGCTACAGTTCCAAGATAAACTTGAGATCTGGTTACCATCAGCTGAGGATTAGGGCTTCTAATGTCCCTAAGACACCCTTTCGCACTCGTTATGGGCACTATGAGTTTTTGGTGATGTCATTTGGGTTGACTAATGCCCCTGCTGCATTTATGGATTTGATGAATCGAGTGTTCAGGCCCTATTTAGACTCGTTCGTTATTGTTTTCATTGATGATATATTGATATACTCTCGTAGCCGTGAGGAGCATGAGCAGCACCTTCGAGTCGTCCTCCAAACTCTGAAGGATAGTCACTTGTATGTCAAATTTTCCAAGTGTGAGTTCTAGTTGAGTTCAGTTGCATTTCTAGGCCATGTGGTTTAATCAGTAGGTATTCAGGTGGATCCCAAGAAGATTTCAGCAGTCAGAGATTGGCCTAGGACCACTTCAGCTACAGAGATTCGGAGCTTCTTGCGCTTAGCAGGTTATTATCGCTGATTTGTGGAGCGATTTTAATCTATTCCAGCCCCGATGACCAGGCTAACTCAATAGGGTGCCCCGTTTGGATGGTCTAGTGAGTATGAGGAGAGCTTTCAGAAGCTCAAGGCAGCCTTGACCACGGCACCGGTGTTAGTTTTGCCCACAGGTTCAAGGCTTTATACCGTGTATTGTGATGCCTCACGGGTTGGAATTGGGATAGTGTTGATGCAGGATTTCAAGGTTATAGCCTATGCTTCTCGTCAGTTGAAGATTCATGAGAAGAACTATCCAGTTCATGATTTAGAGCTAGCAGCTATTGTTCATGAATTGAAGATCTGGAGGCACTATCTGTAAGAGGTGCCATGTCAGGTGTTCACGGATCATAAGAGCTTGCAGTATCTGTTCAAGCAGAAGGAGTTGAACATAAGGCAGAGGAGATGGTTAGAATTGCTGAAGGATTATGATATTACCATTATTTATCATCCGGGGAAGGCCAATGTGGTGGCCGATGCTTTGAGCCGGAAGTCAGCCAATATGGCTAGTCTTGCCTATCTATCAGTCGGAGAGCGACCTCTTTCTTTGGATGTTCAGGCCTTGGCCAACCGGTTTATGAGATTGGACGTCTCTGAGACTGGTAGTGTTTTGGCCCATACCGTGGCCCGTTCTTCATTGTATGATCGTATTAGGGCCAGGCAGTATGATGATCGCCATCTATGTGTTATTAGAGATACGGTTCGGCGCGGAGGTGCCAAGCAGGTTACGGTGGATGATGAGGGAGTTTTGAGGATGCATGGTCGCATTTATGTACCTGATGTTGATGGCATTCGTGAGTTGATATTACAGGAGGCCCATAGTTGTCGGTATTCCATTCATCTGGGCGCTACAAAGATGTATCAGGACTTGCGGCAGCATTGTTGGTGGCAGAGGATGAAGAAGGATATTGTAGAATATGTGGCTCGGTGCTTGAACTGTCTGCAGGTTAAGTACGAGCACTAGAGACCCGATGGTTTGATGCAGCAAGTTGAGCTTCCCGAGTGGAAGTGGGAGCGTATCACCATGGATTTCGTAGTTGGACTCCCACGGAGTCAGGGGATGTTTGATGCAGTATGGCTCATTGTGGATAGGCTGACCAAGTCAGCGCACTTCATCCTAGTATCAGTTTCGTATTCAGTAGAGAAGTTGGCAAAGATCTATATGAGAGAGATTGTTCGATTTCATGGTGTGCCTGTATCCATTATTTCATTCGAGGTACTCTGTTTACCTCTCATTTCTCGATAGTATTGCAGCGTGAGTTGGGCACACATGTTGATTTTAGCACAGCATTTCATCCTCATACGGACGGACAGTCCGAACGTACTATTCAGATTTTGGACGATATCTTGTGAGCTTGTGTCATTGACATCGGTGGTTCATGGGACAAGTTCTTGACTTTAGCTATGTTTTCCTACAACAACAGCTACCAGTCGAGCATTCAGATGGCTCCATATGGGGCATTGTATGGTAGGCGGTGTCGGTCTCCAGTCGGATAGTTTGAGCCGAGAGAGGCTAGATTGTTGGGTTCTGAGTTAATCCAGGATGCCTTGGACAAGGTGAAGATCATTCATGATAGACTTCGTACAGCTCAGTCCGGGAAGAAGAGTTATGCGGATCTCAAAGTTCGAGATTTGGCATTTATGATAGGGGACTGGGTATTCCTTCGGGTGTCGCCCAGGAAGGGCGTGATGAGGTTCGGAAAGAAGGGCAAGTTGAGCCCTACGTACATTGGTCCATTTGAGATTCTGGATAAGGTAGGAGAGGTGGCCTACACACTTGCCTTGCCACCTAGTTTGTCAGTCGTGCATCCGGTATTTCACGTATCTATGCTTCGGAGGTATATTGCGAACCCATCTCATGTACTTGACTTTAGTGGTCTCCAGGTGGACAAGGGTTTTTCTTATGAGGAGGAGCCGGTAGCCATATTAGATTAGCAGGTTTGACGACTAAGATCGAAGAGTTATCCTTCGGTGCGTGTTCAGTGGAGAGGCCATCCTATTGAGGCAGCTACCTGGGAGTCCAAGTCCGATATGCGGAGCCGATATCCCCATATTTTCCCCGTTTCAGGTATTCTTCTATGTCCGTTCGAGGACGAACGTTTATTTAGAGGTGGATATTGTGATGACCCAAAAGGTCATCCCGTGTAATTTTAGCTAAATATGTGTTCTGAGGCGCTAAAAGCCTCCGTTTATCTCACCTCGATATGCGTGCACAGCCTGAGCGCGTAGCCGGGAAGCCTTTATGTGGAAAATTGAATAAATGTTGAATTTATGGTAATTAATTGAATAAGGTTGACTTTGGTCAACATTTTTGGTAAATGAACCCGGACCCGTGATTTGACGGTCCTATGCCCGGAATCGAATTCCGAGGTCCAAGTCCGAGAAATGAATTTTTAAAGGAAATTATTTTCTGAAAAATATAAAGGCTTTTAAAAATGAACTTCGATGGAACCTTGTGTTATCGGGCCCGTATTATGGTTCCGGAGCCCGGAACAGGTTCAATATTTTTATTATATGTTATCTGTGATATTTTGCAAGAAGCATACTCACTTTGCGGTAATTCGGAGTAACAATGGAAATTTGAAGTTTATGAATTTTTTTTTGAGAATTTTTATAGATTTTGAGGCTTAATTCTATGTTTATGATGTTATTTTGGTGTTTTGATGACTCGAATAAGTCCGTATGATGATTTTGAAGTCGTGTGGGCTCTGGTGAGTTTCGGGTAGGTGTCGGGGTGCAAAAGAGTTGAAAAATCTGGTGTAAAATGTGTTTTCTGGTGTCAGGTGTTTTACTCTATGCGATCACATAGTCCTTCCCGCGATCGCATAGCTTTGTGCTGATAGATTAATATGTGACACTATGCAATCGCATAGTGAGCTCCGCGATCGCATAGTGTAGTGGTAGTCATGCACATCCGCGATCGCTAAGCCTAAGCCATGAAATCTATGTGATCGCAACCACTGCTCCATGATCGCAGTTCCCAAGCCTCAGACCTCTATGCAATCGCACTCGCACTTCCGCGATCGCATAGCACTAATTTCGGCCAGTTATTTAAATGTCCAAAAATAGATACGGGATTTCATAATTTTTCACCACCTTCTTAATCTCCATACCTCCTTGGGCCATTTTTGAAGAGCTCCATCACCATAAAACCCTAGGTAAGTAATATTCGACTACTTTCCTTCAATATTCATCAACACCCACTAGATTTTAGGCCTAAAAACATGAATTAAAGATAGAAATTGGGGTTTTTGGGTAGAGTTATGGCTTTATGAATTTTGGGAATTCAACCTCGTTTGGGGTTGGATTTGAAAACAAACGGTATATTCGGGCTTGTGGGGGAATGGCTGTTCAGTTTTTGGTCCGAACCTCGTGTTTGGACCAAGCAGGCCCGGGATCAAATTTTGGAATTTTTGAAAGAATGTGGGAAATCTATAATTAGGCTTTGGAATTGGATTGTTGAGTATTTATTGATGTTATTAAGTCAGTTATGTCTGGATACTATCGTTTCGGAGTCGAGTTAGAGAGGAAAAGCGGTGCTAGAGGCATGAGTTGCATTCTTGGAGCCGAGGTAAGTGTTCGGCCTAACTTTAGCTTGAGGGAATAGGTGTTGAGTCGTATGTGCTACTTCTTTTTATCATGTTCAATGTATAGGTGAGGTGACAAGTACCTATACATTGTTTTTGAAGCATGCCCGTGAGTCGGTTTTGATGTATTACATGTTTTTACTTCAGTTTTTATTGTGTTATGAAGTAGAATTATTTTGGAAGTTATTCAATTGCTGAGAATACGTGATTAATGATTTGTGATAAGTTGTTCCAGTGGAGGATTGATTTCATTAAGTTATATATACTCGTACGAGATTGGTTATAGCTGAGTCCCTTGCCGGGGCAGTATCATTTTGGTTGTTATCCCCTTGCTGGGTGGTTATGAAATATGTTTTTCTACTATTGACTTCCTTGCCAAGTTGTTGTTTGTTGTTCATTGGGTGAGGAAGAGTGTAAAGTACGAAGGTTGATGCCGTGTATTCATTTCATTTATTGCATAGTGAGGAAGAGAGTAAAATCACGAAGGGTGATGTCGTGCCATGATTTTACATTTATACGCACGAAGGATCATGTCGTGCCCGTTTATTTATTTATTGCATTTTGAGGATGAGAGTAAAAGCATGAAGGGTGATGTCATGCCATGATTTTACATTTATACGCACGAAGGATCATGTCGTGCCCGTTTATTTATTTATTGCATTTTGAGGATGAGAGTAAAAGCATGAAGGGTGATGTCATGCCATGATTTTACATTTATAAGCATGAAGGATCATGCCGTGCCCATTTATTATTTATTGTATTGTGAGGATGAGAGTAAAAGCACGAAGGGTGATGCCGTGTACTTGTTTTGGTAAGGATGAGAGTAAAAGCACGAAGGGTGATGTCGTGTACATATTTGTTTGTGTTGTTCTTTTGGTAAGAATGTCCTCCCTTATTTCTCCTTGTTGTTGTGCGCAACCCGCTCCTACCTGTCCACCCTTATTGCTCCTCCCTATATATATCACCCTTATTTCTCCTGTTGCGGCGTTCCTCGGCCTCTGCCCCTAGTATAAGTTGTTGCCACTGGAGGACCTAATTGTTGGTCCTCGAAAGAAGAAACACTGCAAGAGAATAGAAGAGTTCAATCAGTATTTGAGATAACAAGAATCGCACGACAAAGTTGTGATAAAAGTGAGTTTGTTCCTAACTTTATAGCCTTTGAGAGATATGTACAGACGTCTCCATACCGATCCCCCAGACTCTATTAAGCTTGTTCGTGAATTGTGAGACCTAGGCAACATAGTGCTCTGATACCAACTTGTCACGACCCAAATTCCCAACCCTCGGGATTGTGATGGCGCCTAACACCACACTTGCTAGGCAAGCCAATGTTATAGGGATTCAACATTTAAAACAATTAAAATATAATACTAAGTCTAGAATTATCCAATAAACGAACCCTGAATAATAAAACGAAACTCGAAGCTAACTATAATATCTAGCTACCCAGGGTTTAGAGTCACAATTCACGAACTACTAAAGAATAATACAAGTATTTGGCTCAAGAAATAATGTATAATTGTTTTGAATCAAATGAAATAGTAATCTAAATAATATAGAGAAGACTCCAGGAATCTGCGTACGCCAGCAAATCTACTTCGTGTCTCCATTTGAATAGTACTGGCTCTAGCTCGATCTCAGCTCGGACCTAATCTGGATCTCCACAACAAGTGCAGATGCAGTATCAGCACAACCGACCCCATGTACTGGTAAGTGTCGAGCCTAACCTCGGTGAAGTAGTGATGAGGCTAGGAGAGGATACCACATAAAACTTGGACAGAGTTATCATGCTAACAGAAATAACAACAATTAAAGAATATAAAACATCATATAATGGGAAGGGAGCATGCGATGGGGAATTTAACATCAGGAGTGAGGAAAACAATAAGAAAAAAATAGACTGTGATGAACAATTTTTAGCAATAAAAAATAGAAAGGAAACTTGCACGGCATGACCCTTCATGATTTTACTCTCAGCCTCACCAAATAATAAATAGAATACACGACATCAAGCTTCGTGCTTTTACTCTCATCTTCACCAGATTATAATTTAAGAATGCATGACATCACCCTTCGTGCTTTACTCTCTTCCTCACAATATAAATAAATCATGCACGACATCATCCTTCGTGCTTTACACTCTTCCTTACAATACAATTAAATCATGCACGACATCACCCTTCGTACTTAACACTCCTCCTTACCAATCATTGAATCATCAATAGCAGATAAAGAGGAAACTTCACAAGAAATTCATATTTCATCATAGTTTCAATCATCAATTAATATTTTAATCTCAAATCAATGTTCACAATATTATGCATCTCGATGGAACCAGATACACATCTTTCATATTTCAATAATAACAATAAACATGGATAATAGGCTTAAAGACAACAAGAATCATAAGAACTAACTTTCTCTCGCATATTATGACCTGACCACAACGTATAGGTACTCGTCATATCACCTGCACATCGCATTTAGCAACAAAACAAGTAGAAAGTATTCACATAATACCTATTCCCTCAAGCTAAGGTTAAACTCAACACATACCTCAATTACGCAGGCCACTCACTACTCAATTATAGTTTTTCCTTTCGAGTTCACCTCCAACACACTCGTATCTAATCATAATTAGTTCAATATCATTAATTAAGGCTAAAGGAACTACCTTTACTACAAAATTATGGTTTTCCTAAGTTTTCTCAAAAAACGTTAAAAACCGACCTCGGGCCCGCTTCGTCCAAACTCGGGGGTCGAACCAAATTTCGTTTACCCAGCTTGAATATGTAATTGTGATGACCCAAGGGGTCAATTGATGAATTTGGGCTCCGTTCTAGGCTTATTATCCATACAAAATTTAATTTTAACTACCTCAATTTGCGTGCGCAGTCGGGGCGTGAAGCTGGAAAGCTTTTATGTGAAAATATAAGAAATAAAAAAATTTAGAACTAAAAATTTGGTTTTAGTTGACTCGAGTCAACATTTTGAGTAAACGAATCCGGATCTATTTTTCGACGATCCCGGGAGGTCCGCAGTAAACTGTGGGACTTGGGCGTATGCCCGAAAATGAATTCCGAGGTCCCAAGCCTTAGAAATCAATTTTCGAAATAAATTGTTTTGCTGAAATATTAGTGAAATAAAGAAAAGAATTAATGTTTTAAACCAATGGTATCGGGCCAGTATTTTGGTTCCGGAGTCCGGTACAGATTTGTTAAAGTATTTAAAGATTTACAGTGAAATTTGGTGAAAATCGGAGTTCGTTTGACGTGATTCAGACATTCGGTTGAAAAGTTACGAACTTTAAGTGTTCTTGATGAAAATGATGAGTCTTGAGGTTTAATTCATAGTTTTACATGTTATTTTCATGATTTGATCGCACGAGCAAGTCCGTATGATGCTTTTAGACTTGCGTGCATGTTTGGTTTAGAGCCCCGAGGGCTCGGGTAAGTTTCAAATAGGTTTGGGTTGTGTTGCGCTCGTTCTTTCTTATGCTTCGACGTCGTTTCTCCAAGCATAAATGATATCATATAGAACAAATGAGCTCCGATTTCTATTTTGAATGAAGTATTAGACCCATGTCGTAATTACGGACTCGTAGCAAAAAGAATCATCGAATTTGGAAATTGTATGAGGATGTTATGGTCATTTTACTAAGGCTGCTAGATTTTTCAAGTCAATTACGAAATTACCACTGACGGCGTATTAAAAATCTGCACTATTTGCAAATATTAAAATCTACATATCTCCTTCATTATAAGGTCAAATTGAGTGATTCAAAAGCCTAACTTGACTAGTATTTCAAAAGGAATCCATAAGACACATAAAAATCGAGTTTCGGGATCGTTTGGCATGATAAACGAGGCAGAATAGCTGGCATAAAAATATATTAAAAATGGACCCTTGGAACGAATTTCTTCGCCAAATATCATCCCCAAGTCATAGTTAATCAATTCTAAACCCTAATCTTTCAAATACCCATTGTTTTTCATCACTTTTAAATAAAAAACTAAGAACTTTCATGGTAAAAATTGAGGGTTTGGGTAGAATTATGAAATTTTGTAAAAATCGAATCTTTACCTCGAATTGAGGTCGGATTTCGAGACTAATTGTATATTTGGGTTCGTGGGTGAATGGGTAAATGAAATTTGGTCCGAACCCCAAGTTTAGACCAAGCGGGCACGGGGTCAGGTTTTCACTTTATTGAGAAAACTTAGGAAAAATTATATTTTTCGATAAAGTTAGTTCCTTTAGTCTTAATTAATGATATTTAATTAATTATGATTAAACTCGAGCAAGATTCTAAAGGAAAATCTATAATTGAGCTGTGAGTGGCCTGCGAAATTGACGTAAGTGTTTGTTCTAACTTTGACTTGAGGGAGTGATGAGGAATGCAGTTTAACTGTCTTATGATTGTTCAGGTTTACGTGGATGTTTCGTTTCAATTGATTGTTGCCAATGGTTGTGGCAAGTGTATAAAAGTTTTGGTTGTTCTTTTGATTTTATCATGGTACATAGAGACTGAGCTGGGTTGAAAGCGTTACGGTGTTTACATATATTCTAGTTGGTTTTATTGTGAAATGGTATTGGTTGAAGCTTACGAGCTACACTGTTTTCTGTTTGAAATTTGTTAAGCTAAAAGTGTTACGAAAGGCTTGGCCTGAACAGTGAAAGTTTTTGATGAATAAACCAAACTGGTGTGATAAGGGGGCTGTGATAGGGGGGCTGTGACAAGAGTGGATAATTGATTGTGATATTGTGAATAGGTGGGATGGGGTTGCACGCTGCAACAAGACAATGACAAGAGATAATATTCATGTTTTACTGTTTATAAAATAAAGGCTGGAACACTCATTGTTTTATTATCATTATTTCATATTTTGCTTTTATTGTTATTTAAAGTGAAACTTGTTCTGTTTATAATTTTCGAGACATAAATATTGTGAAAGGCTTTGACTTGAAAGGCGGTGATAAGGGGGCTATGATAAGGGGGCTGTGATAAGGGTGGATAATTGATTGTTATATGGGTGAATAAATTGATCGTGATACGAGTGAATAAATTGATATGATATGTCTGGTGGGATCGGGTTGCATGACGCAACAAGGAGAAATAAGGGAGGACAATTATATTTTTAATGATTATCAAAGAAAAACAAAGATTTGAAAAACTACCATTTTGTATTACTATTTTTCGTATTTTGGCACTACTTTTATTTAAAGTTAAAGTTTGAAAACTTGGAAATTATTTGAGAGTTTGTATAGCTGAGGCCTGGAAAAGGCGGCTGATTTATTTCATTGTTGTTGTAGTACTTAGTTATTTGTTTGAATTTCGTTCTTGCTTTATAAGTATTGTCTCAGTTATATTTTTCATGTTCGCGTAGAATTGTTTTATTGCATTATTGTATATATTGTTGTCACAGGTTATATGTTGTTAATGCCCCGTCATAGCCTCGTCACTACTTCGTCGAGGTTAGGCTCGGCACTTACTTATTACATGGGGTCGGTTGTACTGATACTACACTTTGTGCTCTTTTGCACCGATCCAGGTACTAGCCAGCAATAGAGATTTTAGAGCAGCCATCTATTCGTTTGGAGACACGAGTTACATCTGCCGACGTTCATAGATCCCGAGAGTCTTCTCCTATTTATATACGCTGTTATATTATATTCAGAACAGTTATACTATTTCTTTCATCCCAGTATTTGTAGTATTCTTTAGTAGTTCGTGAATTGTGACACCAGACCCTGGGGTAGGCTTAGAGTTATTTATATACTTAGTTCGTGGTTCATTTTTTTTTTATTTAATTGCTTATTATTTTATATTTGGAGTATTTCATTGGAAATCATTTAAATTAATTTTATTTTAAATTTATTTATTTATGCTTAAGTAAATAACCAAAGGAAATTAGTCAATCGAATTCTAACATTGGCTTGCCTAACAAGTGTGGTGTTAGGCTCCATCACGATCCCCAAGGTTGAAAATTTGGGTCGTGACAGTAATTAGTTTCGAAATCCGACCCTAATTCGAGCTCAAAATTCGATTTTAACCAAATTTCCTTATTTTACCCAAATCCCCAATTTTTTCCATGAAAATTCTTGATTTTTGATTGAAAAGTGATGAAAAACATTAGGTAATCGAAAGAGAAGAGTTTAGAATCGCTTACCAACACTTTGGGGATGAACTTGTGGATTGAAAATCACCTCTAGGTCTTTTTGGTTTGAAAATATGAGAAAAATAGGTTCTTCCTGTGTTAAAATCCGTTATTAAATCGCTAGACAGGCCTTCATCACGTTCGTGATAGGCCTGTTGTGATCGCGGAGGGATAAGACCCAGTGGTCTTAGCATTCGCGTAGCATTACTCCTGATGGCCATCGCGATCGCGGCCCAACGGACGTGTTCGCATAGAAGAAATCGAGTCCCCTCCCCCAGGCCCATTACTCACCCTGCTCAGATAGCCTGGTCACGTTCGCGAAGGGTAATCCCTCCAGTGCTTCGCTCGCGGCCCAGGTTATGCATTCGCGTATAACAAAACGACCCCTAGAAATTTTACACTACGCGATCGCGAAGCACAAAATCACTATGCACCAGATACATCAAAACAACAGTTATTTCTATGTTCAAAACATCCCGTTGCCTATCCGAAACTCACTCGAGCCCACGGGGCTCTAACCAAACATGCACGCAAGTCTAGAAACATCATACTGACTTGCTCGTGCGATCAAATCACGAAAATAACATCAAAAACTATGAATTTAACCTCAAAACTCATGATTTTTCTCATGAACACTTCAATTTCACTATTTTCTCAAACGGACATCCGAATCACGTCAAATAAACTCCAATTTCCATCAAATTTCACAGTTAGTACTTAAACATTATAACAAACTTATACCAGCCTCTAGAACTAAAATACGTGCCCGATACTAATGAGTTCTAACATTAATTCATTTCTTTATTTTCTTTAAAATCCAGCATAACAATTTACTTCAATTGATTTCTAAAGCTAGGGACCTCGGAATTCACTTCTGGGCATACGCCTAAGTCCCAAATTGCGGACCTCCCAGGACTGTCGGAACATAGATCTGTGTCTGTTTGTGTGATGACCCAAGGGGTCATTCTACAAATTTAGACTGTGTTCTATGCTTAATAGCCATAAAAAGACTAATTTTAAATACCTTGATTTCCGTGCACCATCCGAGAGTGAAACTGGAAAGCTTTTATGAAAGAATATGAGAAATAGTAATTTCTAGAGTTGAAATTTGATAAAAGTTGACTTTGGTCAATTTATTGAGTAAACGGACCCTTATCCATGTTCCGACGATCCGGGGAGGTCCGCAGTAAAATATGGGACTTGGGCGTATGCCGAGAAATAATTTCCGAGGTACCAAGCCTTAGAAATCAATTTTTGAAAGAAATTATTTTGCTGAAATATTTATGAATTAAAGAAATGAATTAACGTTTGAAACCGCTAGTATCTGGCCCGTATTTTGGTTACGGAGTTTCATACAGGTGTGTTGTGATATTTAAGCCTTTTTTTCAAAATTTGATGAGAATCGGAATTTATTTGACGTGATCCGAACGTCCGGTTGATAAATAGTGAACTTTAAGTGTTCTTGAGAAAAATTATGAGTTTTGAGGTTTAATTCATATTTTTACATGTTATTTTCATGATTTGATCGCACAATAAGTATGTATAATGCTATTAGACTTGCGTGAATGTTTGGTTTAGAGCCTCGCGGGCTCGGGTGAGTTTCAAATAGCTTTGGGTTGTGTTGCGCTTGTTCTTTCTTATGCTTCGACGTCGTTTCTTCAAGCATAAATGATATCATATTTAACAAATGAGCTCCGATTTTTGTTTTGAATAAATTATTATATCCTTATCGTAATTATGGATCCGTAGCAAAAAGAATTATCGAATTTAGACATCATATGAGGATTTTATGGTCATTTTACTAAGGTTGCCAGAATTTTCAGGTTAATTATGAAATTGCCACTGACGGCGTATTACAAATATGCACTATTGGCAAATATTAAAACCTACATAGCTCCTTCATTATAAGGTAAAATTGAGTGATTCAAAATTCTAATATGACTATAATTTCACAAGGAATCTATTGGAGACATAAACATCGAGTTTCAGAATTGTTTGGCACGAGAAACGAGGCAGAATTGCTGGCAGAAAAATATTTATAAAACAGGCATACTTCTTCTTAAAATTTTCGAACCCCACAGCCCTAGGAACAAATATGTTCACCAAATATCATCCCCAAGTCATAGGTAACCAATTCTAAACTTCACTCTTTCAATTACCCATTGTTTTTCATCACTTTTAAATCAAAAACTAAGAATTTTCATAGTAAAAATTGAGGGTTTGGGTAGAATTAGGAAATTTTATAAAAATCGAATCTTTACCTTGAATTAAGGTCGGATTTCGAAACTAATTGTATATTTGGGTTCGTGGGTGAATGGTTAAACGTAATTTGGTCTAAACCTCGAGTTTAGGCCAAGCGGGCCCGTGGTCGGGTTTTCACTTTTTCTTTTAGAAACTTAGGAAAAATTGTAATATTCAACAAAGTTAGTTCCTTTAGCCTAAATTAATGATGTTGAGTTAATTATGATTAGATTCGCGCAAGTTAGAGCATGATTCTAAAGGAAAAGCTATAATTAAACAGTGAGTGGCCTACGAAATTGAGGTAAGTGTTTGGTCTAACTTTGACTTGAGAGAATAGGAGTCCCCACTTGTTTGCTATGTGAAATGTGTGTGTGTGGTGTATTGGTGAGGTGACGAATACCTATGCACCACCAAATGGTCTGTTAAACATGATCCCTTCCCCGTTCCCAAGTTAATTGGTTGTTGGCTTAATTGTTCTATTTTCATTATTATTTCTACGATTACTTGGCATTATTCCGTTGTTGTTAAATATTGTTGTGATTATTTTGGAAAGAGTATTGGTTGTTTATTTTGCTCCCTTGTGGTACAAAACGGTTGAGTAGTTCGACATTGTTTCTACGAGGCATATATATATATATATATAT